>JASVEL010001695.1:0-112447 GCA_032618575.1 Nicotiana noctiflora
CTCTCAGTCATTGTCTTCCATTTAACAAATGTCGAAAATGTCTCATCTTTTATTCTCAAAAAATTACACCCACACCATCCTTGAGTAATCATCAATCAAAGTCATACAATACTTGGCATCACTCTTAGAGGGAACTCTGTTTGGACTGCACGAGTCTGAATGTATATAATCTAACTTGTCTTTGGTCTTATGCTCGACCTTCTTGCTGAATTTTACCCTTGTATGTTTACCAAACACACACTGCTAACAAAAATTCAAAACTTGATTTTTGTACACAATCAATAAATTTTGCTTAATCAACAAACACAATCTCTTATCACTCATATGGCCAAGTCGCAAGTGCCACAACTGAGACTAATTCAGATTAGTTTTTCCAGAAGCTACAACAGCTTCCCCTTCAACTATACTGGCATGAAGATGATACAATTTAGAATGTAATTTCCCTTCATGAGTACCATGGAGCCTTTACATATTTTGTATTCCTTTCTCGGAGTGAAACTATAACCTTGATCATCCAAAATCGAAAGAAATATCAAATTTCTCTTTATCCGAGGATTATGCCAACACTCAATGTTCTTATAATCCCAACGAACATTCTTAATTTGATGTTACCAATATCCTCTACTGGTAATGGGTTATCATCTCCCATATGAACAGTCCCACTCATTTACTTGTAAGTAGCAAACCAATTCTTGTGTGGACACATGTGGAAGTAGAACCAGAATAAAAAATCCCAAGAATTCTGCAAATGACTAGAACTCACAACACAGAATTCCCCTACATAGTCATCACTATCATCAAAACTATTTTCAATGTCAACAATATTTGCCAAATTATCAATTTTTTGCTTCATTCTTTTCTCTTCTAGCTTAGGATAATATCTCTTGTAGTGACCTTGCTCTAGACTTTGATTTGGCGATTGACTTTTTTCTGTTAAAGTCCTTTTGTTATGTTCTTCCTCTACTCACAAGACCCTCGCCCTCAATTCTATTATTCGGAATGCTCTTTTTCAACAAGACCCTCGCCCTCAATTCTATTATTTGGAAAGATCTTTTTCAACTCTTTAGATTTTAGTGCATTACTAACATCTTCGAGTGAAATGTTATTTTTCCCAAACAGCAGCCGATCGTCGAAAGTATCATAAAATTATGGTAAAGAACATAAAACAATCAAAGTCCGATCCTCACTTTTAATCTTGATATCCACGTTCATCAAGTCCATTATAATTGACTTAAACTTATCAAGGTGAGTTTTAACAAGTGTACGTTAATTCGTATATAATCTCTTTTCAAGTAGAGGCGATTTGTTAGTGATTTCTTAGAAAATAAATCTTACAGCTTCTTCTATGCCGTTGATGCAGAAGTTTTTCGGCAATTCCTGAAGAACGCTATCTGTAACGCTCATGAAGATCACACTCAAAGCCCTTTCCTTCAGGTCTTCCTTCTTTGTCTCTGTCATCTCTTCAGAAAAATTCTCATCAATTGTCTTCCAAAACATTTGTAACACCAAGGACGATTTCATCCTAATCTTCCGTAGATTGAAACTAGAACCACCGTTAAATTTCTCTACTTTGTACTTTGTTGAAGATGACGAATACATCTTAACCCTAGATTATATATAGAAACCTGAAGCCTGATCTGATACTAATTGTTGCAAAATATCGTGGATTAACTAGCACACAATTATACATAAAGCTAATTGAGAAGAAAAATCAACACAAGAATTTAACGAGATTCGGCTAAGCGTAATCCTCAAGACAGAAGCAGAGACAGTTTTCCACTATGAATGAGAAGAAAAGCACAATACAATCTACAGAATCCCCAACTACAACCATTATATATAGATCTCATAATCTCAAACCTATAAGAGAAAGGTTTCCTAAATTGACAAGGGCAATAGGTTTTTCTTTTCCAAATCTATTAGGACAGTGTGTTTTCCTAAACCTGTAAGGATTATGGGTTTCCTAAAAATACATAAAAATAATTTAAGACACAAAATAACTCATTCAATGAAGAATAATCTCCAATATTAAATAGGCAACCATTGCAGACAATATTTGTATTCATGGCATGCAGTTGCATATTCATTAATGACTCCCTTATTACCATTTAAATGGGGCTTGATCATATTATCTTATTTCCCTATATATAGCTATAAATAGCAGGTTCAACATCCATAGTAAGGGACACAAAATTCTTTGCAAAATATATGCAATATTTTACTGTCAATTAGACAATTTTATTTTCTTTTTTACATTACTTTTATTTAAATTTTATCCTCGGAGCTGAGACATTGTTTTGGGAGCCACACTTGTCACCTTTTTTTTTATTTCAATTGCTAAGTTTAAATTTTAATCTTATTTCTCTATTATTTTTGGATCAACCTAGTTCACTTGTTTATAAATCTCATAATAAATTTAATTATTTTATTTTACAGATAAATAATAAAAAAAGATGTGCTGGATCAATAATCAACAAGAATGAGCCGGATGAGCGAAATGTAGACATCATTAATGATTAGACACCTAACTAGAGTTGAATTCCCTATGATTCCAACGTTGATAGTATGATAAAATGCGTAATGCATGGCCTTGGACTTTACTTTTGTACCTAACTCATTCTCTAAGTGATACTAAAATCGGCTTGCTTAATCAGTTTTCCCAAAGTTCTAATAATACTTGCTTTAACTTGCCTCCTCCAAAAATAGAGACCTATCTTTTTACGAATATTTCATCAGTCCAGTCTCCTTAACATGATCAAAATGAGGTTAAGTTCCAGGACCTTAACCTTGTAACTACAATATCATGTTGAGTTATGCAATCTCATTGAAAAGCTTAAATTTTTAGAATTTAACTAATTATTATATCTTCTCCAAAATCAACTTAATTTATATATATGTGAATTAGACTAGTTTGATGCAAATAAAGTTGAACATGAGATAAAGATGGGATTTATGAGTGAGTCAAAAAATACATAGACAAAAACACTAAGAGAAATTTCCAAGTTATATTCCATCTTGCTACTTGCTATCTAGCTAGTCAAATACTAATGAACAGTAATAAACACACACTAGTCTAGGAAAAACAAGGGAAAAAGATATATGTACATTACATTTGCTTTAGTAGTGGGGTCATGACTATCTACAAATAGAATTGTGGGATCCTAAAATTAGAAAGTAATTAATCACATGATGGATCCTATTAAATATATAGGTTAACCCAATCTAATCCCTGAACATAAGTGTTATCTGGTGTATAGAACACATTATCCAATCCCTCCATTCCAAACTCCCCAAGAAATGGTGGTTCCATAGCAGCTTCCATTGAGAAAGATGAAGTACTTGGACTATTATTGCTCGAAACCCCATCACAACGTTCTAATAGCAACCTTTGTATCTCCTTCTCTGCTTCAGATAATTGGTCCTTCAACTTCAAAACCTGCAAGAGTGAAATATTTATTTTAATTAATAATTCATGAAAAGTGCTGTAATACATTTGATTATAGTAAGTAATTAATTTAATGATTATAGTATGTGTTAATTATAAGATTCGTTTGAAAATCTGGAACATCAACGTGAGAAAGCCAAGAAATTAAAGGCAGGTGCAGGTCCACCAAGACCTTAATTAAACGAGGAGGATGTACGGGAGTTTTGTTATTGGAGGATGTAGTTCCTTTTGCTGCCTATTGGGTGACAGTCTTCCCAGTTTTCATCCAATCATACATGCAGCATGTTATGGACTCTTTCGAGCCAAGAGTGCATGCATGACTAAAACAAGACATTTTTCTAATAAATTTAATTTATGTAAATTGATAGTATAAAAATAATTTTGAATTATTTTCAAGATATTTATCTTATTTTTCAGTTTTCTAATTTAACCTATTATGAATGATTAAATATTTTTTAAGATGAGTATTTAGAGTTAGTATCTTCTTCTAGACACATAACATATAGCCATAGAGACCATTTTGCTTCTTAAACAACTAATGAGAACTTCTTTGATATTAGGACCACATAAACCTTCATTTATGCTCCCAGTTTTCACTAACTAATCCCAAGAAATGAAATTATACAATCGAGGAGATAAAGGAAAAAGAAAAAAATAAAGAAAGGATCCTCTCCTATTTTCTGGAAAACTTAGGTTTGCAAGATAATAATCCCATGAATACATAAAAATCTGAGTGTGTGTGTCTGTGTGTTTACGTATATATATACAGAGAGAGAAAGAGAGAGAAAAGAACCTCAGATTCAAGACGGCATTTTTCAACGACATTAGTGTCATGATCAGACTTCAACTTGGAGTATTCCTCCTCAAGTTTCTTGCTCTTCCAACGAGCCCTCCGGTTCTGGAACCAAACCGCAACTTGGCGAGGGTCAAGCCCCAGCTCTAAGGCGAGCTTGTCCTTCCTCTCTGACTCCAGTTTGTGCTCGTTCCCAAAGCTTTGCTCAAGTAGATTCACTTGTTCATCACTCAGCTTTCTCTTCCTCATAACCCCACTCTCACTCCCTTCTCCTTGCTTCTTCTTACGCCTACGCCGTTGTTTCGTCTCTCCTGCATCAACACACAATTGTAGGCTTAATAACACAAGTAATACAATCTTTAACCGGAGGTTCCGAGTTTTAACCCTAAAAATTAGTCGGACGAGTAATTTCCAGATAAAAAAGTATCATATAGTACTAGAAAGACAAAGTGATTATTCGTATGTACTAACCTTGTTGTGGTACCAGTTGGGTGTAAATATCAGGATAGTACTGAGAAATGAGTACCATTTCATCAGCTGCAACTTGATGGTTCATGCTGCTAATTGTCCTAATCTTTTTTCTCTTATCTAACTTGTTCTCTGCTGCTTTTTTTCTTTCTCTAGGGTAAAAGTGAAGGTGGAAAAAGGCAGCAGCGAAGACTTTTTACTTATAAAGCTGGAGTAAAGACTAAGGAGCTGTTGCCTTAAAGACTTTAGTGAGTAGTAGCGTACGTGACCTTATTTATAATGCCCACTTCTTTGAAATAAACCTTGGTTATATGTAGAATTATCCAAATTGCCATCTGTCAATGGTTTTGGAGTACAGTGTTTCTAGTGTGACCTAAGTTGATAAAATTTGTTAAATTAAGAAATTGGACGGTGACATTGCAAGGCTGCATGGCTTTAATTCTGTCTGATTTGGTGAAACGTGACTTAGATAATAAGGTAACAAGCAAGCTATTTAGTTAGCATTGGCTTTAGACTTAGTTTTATTTGGGGTTTTCTTATCTTTCTTGAACACTCACCCACCAATTAAGTAGTCAGTAATCAAAATGGCAAGTATGTGGGACCTTTTTACGAATTAAAAGACGAGATAAGGATATGGATGAAATGACATAGTAGTATATTTCTTGCTTTTGAATCATGAGATGAGGCATTGTAATTTGGATAAATGTCTTTGATTACGATGGTTTTAGGTGATTTAAGGAATGTGACTGTCACACGCATCAACCATATTATACCCTAATTGGCTGGATAAAGTTGGTTACATAAATGTTCAGGAAGGGGGGCACAGTATATGAGTGAAGCTTAATCATCAGATGTTAATTAATGCTACACTTTTACATACTCTAGCTAGTCAACTTCATCGCTAAATGAAGGGATAAATCATATAGGCATACATGAGATTAGCTTTAACTTTTATACATGTCCAAATAATTTTTAGATTATTAGCTCGCCTAAAAAATAATTATTTATAATTATATTCTTAATATGTGAAATAAGTTCTTGTAAGTTAAGATAGACTACAACAAATTTTTTTTATAAATAATATTGATAGTATAAGAATTCTTTAGCAAGTATAATCTACAGAGTATTACTACACCTTCTTTTCTAATTTTTGTAATATAATTTGACTAGACGTAAATTTGTTACAAAAGTCTTTCCGTTTCAAATTAGATTAGGTATTTTTTCAAATGATATATATTTAAATTTAAAAATAATTCAACTTTAAACTCTTCATTTTACCCATAATGAGAAGTTTTTATAATAACATAATTGTCATGGTCACACAAAACCTTTATCCCTTCTTTTAAGATCAGAAGCTTCAAATTTTTGTTTTTTAAATTTCGTGTCAAGTTAAATTACCTCATATAAATTGAAACGAAGGAAGTATTAGTTTTTGAATATCATAATTTTAAATGTATTATAATATTTATATATAATTATACAACAACAACAACAACCCAGTAAAATCTCACAAATGGGGTCTGGGAGGGTAGTGTGTACGCAGACCTTATCCTTACCCCGAAAAGGATAGAGAGGTTGTTTCCTAAAAAGAGGGATGCAACACGAGGACTTCCCAGGGGGTCACCCATCCTAGTACTAATCTCACCCAAATACACTTAACTTCGGAGTCCTGATAGGATTCGGTGCGTTAGTGCTGGTATGATCGCATCCATATTTATATATTTATAATTATAAAAGCTTGAAAGTCTGATATGAAATCTGTTAATCATTCTTGAAAAATTAATAATAAAATAATATCACGTAAACTTATAATTATATATAAATAGGGAAGAGGAATGCCAAAGGTCATTCTAGAAATTCACTTCCTTTAATTTGGTTTTTGGCCCTGAAGGGGGTGTAGTGGGGGTTGGGGGTAGAGGAGAGAAGTGGAAATCAAGAAATGCGTACGAAGAGAAGATAAAAGAATAATGCATGTGGGATCACTGTTTAAGCCAATGGCCAAAGGGGGTTATGTGGCATGAAAGTAGCCACTGATACATAATTTAATCATTTTGTCCAATACATTAACTATTGACAGAAGGCTAGTTGGTAGGGGAAGTATGGTTGTATTTGGCTTTCCTGATTGGGTAATTAAGAAATAAAATGAGGGTCAATTTTGGTGTGAAGTAAAAAAGTCATAAAAAAGAACCAGTCATGTAGAAGAAACAACCATATAATGAAACGTAAGGTTGTGAGTTTTTGGGGTCTGGGATCGTACCATCTCGAAAACAGCAGAAAATTAGTAGGGGTAGGAAGACTATAGATTATTTGGAGTAATTAAGTTACAGTTGTTATCCAATTAAGTGGTAATTAATCTTTTTTTAACTATGGCTAATTACACCAGCCAAGCCGCCCCAAAACCTTAAATCACTCACTCACCTTTAAACTTAGCTAATAGGAGTGCTAATTAGGTTAGCTGCTATAGGGTACATGAGTGGCTCGAGATGAGTAAAATTAAACCAGTGAAAATTCATCAACGTTTTGATTGGGTCGTCCTGTGATAACAGCTCAGGAAATACCCAATATCTTACCTAAGCTATTACGCCATTTCTCTTTCTGTTTGTAAAGAAATCGAACCGAATCAAAACATTAATTTTTATATATTTTTAATTGTGCAAAAATAAAAACTAGTACTTCATCCGGTTTACAATAAGTATCCAATTTATTTTTTTATTTTGGTTCAAAATAAATGTTCGGTCATGTATTCAAGAAAAAATTCAATTTGTTTTTACAAAATAATCTCTATGTACATATCCCTAAAAAAAAATTTTACTCCTCAAATAATATGTTTAATTAGGGATATTTTAGTCATACTCGGTATTTTTGTATAGGATTTAGTATTTTCTTAATGGACGTGCTAAAAGCAAATTAGACACTTATTATGAACCGGAGGGAGTGACATGTTTGAAAACTAGTTCTTCCCAAACTAGGATTGCAAAGTTGAGTCGTGTTGTAGCTTCGGACGAAGTCCTCTTTATATGATCTTGAAAAAATTTCATCTTAAAAGCTAACTTTTAGGGTTGAGTTAGAACCTCAATATCCATTTATCATGATATAGTCCTGACATGTATTGTTGAATCTCACATCAGGCACAAAGTAAATGTCTCTGTATATAATCTCAGACAATCCTCGCACTATGAGCTAGCTATGTTTATTTATCAGTAGCTCCCTACGAGCATAATTTGGTCTTTTTATTTTCCTTTTTCAGTTTTTAATTTCCTAACTTTTTTTAATTGGTTTGATTAATATAGAATTAGGTATTGCTAAGGTATATCTCAAAACAATTTTTCTCAAAGTGAATTGCGCCCATTCAAACCGTGTCTCTGATAAGAAAATCGAGACATTGAATTATCGACAAGTATGAGTTTATGAGTGACTTATAAAGCATCTTCAAACCCTACAATATGAAAAGTTATGAATCATAAAGTTGTAGCAATTCAGTGCTGTGCGTTGATATTCATAAAACATGTGGAGGTGTACGTACGTAGGTGAAGAAGGCTGGAGTGGATAACACAAATGGGGTCAGGCCACAAACAATATGACTAGGAAAGGTATCTTAGCCTAGTTTGTCTGTTAGTACGTCAATGAACATTTTTTCTAATTTCTATAGCTGAGTTTACATGTTTTCAAAGTCTTGCCATGTTCTCATTGTTGTCTTTAAAGAGATGGACAGAAGTCACTATTCAGATAGCCAAACCTTTTCGGACCCTCTATTTAGTTGCTCTGTTTTAAGATGGCAATAGAAGGAAGAGGATATTATTGCATGTGATCGAGACAGACAACTTGAACAGTAGTAAAACAAAGCGATAATACGAAGACCAATTAACCACCAGGGCGGCTCAATAAGTTTAGTGGCCTAAAGCCAAGCTTTAACGAGAGGCCTTAAATTTTAAAAAAAAAATTGATGTCTATTTTCTAATATTTTGATGTGTAAAGTCGTAAATAATTTTCTAAAATCAGCCCGCTTTCTATTTATGACAATTAAAAAAATAACAACAATGACTCAGTAAAATCTTATTAGTAGGATCGAGGTAGTGTGTATGCAGACATTACCCCTACCCTCGGAGTAGAAAGTTATTTTCAGAAAAGGACAATTAAAGAGAAAAAGCAATAATATTCATGTCAAACCTATTCCATAATTTAAAATATTATCTTTTTTAATCATAAATGACCTTTTTGCCTAAAATACTTAAGACAAATTTACCTAATAGTATTCTACCGTGGGTTAAATTTGAGGCCCTTAAAAGGGTGAGGCCTAAAGCAAATGCTTTAATTGCTTCACCCTTCAGCCCGCCATGTTGACCACGACCTGAATACCTACTTGTCTGTGTCACAAACTCACATTTTATATTATGAGCTTCACTGCATCAAATATTTGAGACACGGTTCTTCCATAAGGTAAATAAAATAAATATTTTAGGTCTCAAATTTATAGAGGTCCCATTTTTTTTTTATATTTAATAAGCTATGTATAAGTTTTAAAAAAGGCTCTCTGAAGCGGAATTGGTTTTTCTCTCTAACAAGAATAGAGCAGAATGATTTACAAATGCAATGATTTCTGCTACGAAAATTAAACTTGAAATTAATATCGAACCTGAATTTCGTAAGAAATGTATGATATATAGAAAGTAACAATTTGATGAGAACATTGATAATAAAATCTAAAAATCTTTGAATGAGTCCGAGTTGATTACTTTATACATAGTAGACAGGGTTTTTCTTCTCTTTAAAATAGATTTGATCAATTCGAAGCCTATGAAAATATTTATGATTTTCTATTAGCTGTAATAATTAAGATCACTAGATGATGGAAATTTGAAAAAATATTGGTTTAATCTTGAATGTTCCTTAAAGCATATAATAATCAATTTTGATACTGATGATCTGGATTTATTTTCGTAATTAAAAATTTTAAGAAAAATAGTACAATTAGAAGATTAATATTTAATTGATATACTCGGTTAAATAAAAAAGATTTAATTATTTTTTCAATGCATATATTACTTATGAAATAATGTTAATAACTCTTGTTATCATTACTTCAGCGGAAATAAATTTTCAAAATTAAAATTGATAAAATCTTACCTAAGAAAAATAATGTCTCAAGAAAGGTTAAATGAATTAGCTATATTGTCAATTAAGAAAGTCTTATTAAAATTTATTAATTATAAAAAAAATTATTAATAACTTTGTACTTAGGAAATACTAGAAAAATAGACTTCAAAAAAATAAATATATAATTAAAAAAAGTTAAGGCCCCTTAAAATTTGACTTTAGGCTACAAGGCTCATCGGACCGCCCTGTTGAAACACAAAAAAATAAAATTATAGATGTTAAAATGTCACTAAAAGCTTCAGAAGTATGTAATTTAGACTTCTTAAGTTATTAAATGCAGTATGTCCAGATTAAAAATCTCAAAATTGAACATATTTAAATTAATTTGTGAATGCGTCTCTAATTAATAATATGTGTCTTGCGTTTTTTGTTTTGTCTTTTCTGTAGCCGACTCAAAAGTTGAAAGGAAGTCTTGCAGAACACTAAAGTCGTACATCCTCCATTCTAATGTATGTAAATATATTTGATCAGATATGGAAAAATGAGGATTTTTAAAATTTATGATCTTAAACAAGTTAAAAGTGGGCGAAAATATTTGTGTAATTATAAAAGTTTCTCATTAAGGATAGAATTGTAAGTTTAAATTAAATTATTACCAAATTTAAAAAGAAATTATTCTTTTTGGAACAGAGCAAAAAATAAATATATTCGCATAAATTAAAATAAATGGGAGTAGTAAGTATAACTTATAGGTCATGAGTTTCAACGAACTAACATTAGTCTTCTTACCTTATATCTCTTTGGGTATAATTTTTTTTTTTTAAAATTTACTTGAATATGATATACTTTACTCTTTAAGTTATGAAAAGAAAAAGGGTTCGGCTTGAAATAGAAAGAAGATAGGGAGAAGAAGACAGCTCCACAGTGCAAGGAGTGGCACATGGGAGCAACCTACGAGCTATTACACGTGTCTCTTCCCTAATGCTAAATCAGGGGACCACAAAACCTCTTTAATCCATCCACGTGTTGTGTTTCTAGTAAAATTCAGTCTACCAAACCTGCCATTTACCACCTATCACCACGCACCACCATACTAATACGTTTTAATTAACTTATCTACAGTTAAATGGGAGTAGATTTTCTCCAGTCCTTGGTCATTTAAAAGTCAAACTACATCTAAGTTTTTATACTACTATTAAACATGAGTTCCAACCGGGAAAACGAAGCAAAACACTCACGGAAATTAGATTCGATACACTTTCCTCTATTAATTAGTTTGTTAAAAAAAATGCCATCTTCTCTATTTTCCTCTATTATTATATCATTATATATAACTTTAAATCTATATATAACTCAAATCTTTATGAGTTAGAATCCTCATTAAATATCCTTCCTTGGGTATACACTATATGTAGGAGGCCGAATTTGACCGACCACGTTCACAAGCAAGCACGACCAATCGCATAAACACAAGTCCGGCTGAAGGGACGATTTAAAGACAATACAAAAGACGATCTCGCAATCACGTCGTTGTTGCATGCAGTGGCGGATCTAGGGGGCGCAAGGGTGTTCACCCGAAAACCCTTCGCCGAAAAATTACACTGTATATATAAGGTAAAATCTATTTTTTACCTCTATATATTCAGTTTTGAACACCCTTAACACTATCCACTAGGTACAAATTTTTTTTTTGAACACCCTTCATCAGAGTTCTGGCTCCGCCACTGGTTGCATGTATTTTGTCTTTATCTTTCTTGACAGTTAAAATAGAGCTCATTCAGAATATAAGGGAAGTCTCAGTTGTGTAAAAGGCATTGTATGATTTCTGATAATACAAACTCTCTCTCTAATATTATACTACTCTCTCCTCTCTCTAGAATCTCTACTCTCATATCTCTAATATTATTATCCTCTCACATTCGCTAGAGAATATCACCATTTGCTTAGATTAATTGCAAAGTATATTCTAGCGTCAATTATCCTCGATTACGATTTACCTTTTCTTGTATATTGATTGATTTGCTTAAATATTGTTCGATGACTTTTTAAGTCAAATACTATTCAGTATTAGAAGTAGCCATCACGTTTTCTTCTCAAAAATTAACACTAGCCGCAAATACAACAGCACGACATGTAATTAGTAGTAACATGTAATCGGAGACTGATTCAGAATTTAAATTTTATGATTCAACTTTTAAAAATTTTTGCGTTGAATTCATTATATTTCTAAAATTATAAGTTTATATTTACTATTTTTGCAATTTTAATTATATATAAATTTATAATTAACATAAAGAGTTATGAGTTCAATTGAACAGGAAGCATAAACATTTCAAGCATACACATTTTCGCATAATTAACATCTTTTGGTTTCTCTTTCTGTACTAGAGAGAATGTGACAAATTAACTTATTCAAAAAAGTTTAGTGTTAATTCCTGTAATGGAAATTGGGTTGTTCACTCGCTGTCCAAACTCTACTTTTGGACAGCCAGACATGTGAGGGAGTGTTAAATATGAATATAATGATTCCCCATTTGTTCACATCCTTCTTGTACACCCACTCTTTTTTTGACACAGGATTCAGATCATGTACGTTTTTCAGCTACTGCTTTCATTTTACGAGCAAGCCAGATTCAATTCATCATTATACATTTATAGGTACTCACAAGTGCTGAAGTTTTCCTTTTTTTTTAAAGGCACTATATAACAACACGTGGTTGAAACCCCATGGCCATTACCTGTAAGTTCTGTACGCAGACCTTACCGTGGGGTAGAGAGATTGTTGATTTAAATTCATAACTTTTCCGTTGGAAATAAAGGTTGTTTCCCATAAGAGCAAACCCTTTTATCTACATCAAGTAGTAAATGTTTAACCAAAATATTAAACTTCGATTAAAACTAGAAAATAATAGAAAAATCGGGTTACTGATAATCAAAAAGTTTAACCAAAATATTGAACTTCGATTAAAACTAAAAAATAATAGAAAAATCGGGTTACTGATAATCAAGAGACCGAAAATGGCTTAATAGCCCAATAAAAAATGGCCCACATTTCAAGCTCTTACCCTATATAGCATATGTTGTACATAACTTGAAAGAAACTTTTCTATCTTTAGCCCACTTTTAAAGACATACTTTTAGAGTTTTTATTATTATCTTCTTTCTTCAGTCCATTCTTTCTCACCGCCACTCACTTTTCTCTCTAACCCACATAGATCTGTCCTCCTCTCTTAACCTAGCCCTCCGCTATTCCCCTCCTTTACCCCCACGCAATTCTGCCATTAATGGCTCGAAGAAAGCTCGAAGAAAGACTCCGTCGTCCATGGCGGCAAGTAGAAGAACGAAGATGATTTTTGAAGAAACATGAAAATACACAAATAAATAGCTCTCAAACTTGATTTGCACCAACAAACAACCACTAATTTTGGAGGATTTTGAAGTTTAAAGTTCTGGTAATTTTGGATTATTCTGAATTTGAAGTTTGAAGTTCTGGAAAATTATAACTATGTGGCACGTTGTATCGACACTGTATAATAGTGTATAATTGTATATATAGATATACAAACACCTCTTATACACTATTATACATGTTTATACAAGTTATACAATATTGTATAATTGTGTATAAATATGTATATTTGTGTATAATGTTGTATAAATACATATTTTCAATTTATAAGGATGTATATACATTGTTAGGGTGTAAGATGTCTCTACAGAAGTTTAACACTTTCTTCTCTTCTTCTTTTTCGTGTATGTGCTATATTAAATAGATTTGTACGCGTTGGAGGAATTCTACAATTCATTTATCAATTTTTTATTTTTCTTTTATCCTGTTGGACTGCTTCAACAATTGCACATAAAGGTGTTTGAATTTATTACCTTCAGATAATATGTATTACTGAGGATAGGATTTTTGAGTTGCGTTGTGGCTTATTTGCATTTTTTATCAGATGCTTAATAATCAAAGGAAATCAAGAGAATGAAAACAATTGGTTGTATAAAGAGGGAACAATAATAGTAGTTGATTGTGTGAAATAAGTTATTTTTTCGGGAATTAGCCTATTATTTTTGGGCTATAGATTTGCAATGTAATATCTAGGCTATTATGTTGCAAGCTAGGCTTGTGAGTTGTACTTATGTGAAATTATCCCTATATTCTAACTCGTGGGGTTATGGGTGATTGGAATTTGGTCCGAGCCTCGAGTTTGGACCATGTGGGCCCGGTGTCGGATTTTGCTATTTTTGGAAGAATGATGGGAATTTCATTTTTAGGCTATGGGATTGTATTATTGAGCCCTAATTGATGTTGTTGAATTGGAAATGACTAGATACCATTGTTTCGGAGTCGGATTCTAGAGGAAAGGCGGTGCTAGTGGATTGATTGCTATTTTCAGATCAAGGTAAGTGTTTGATCTAATCCTGGCTTGAGGGAATAGGACAGAGTATTATTGCTTGCTATTTGCTAAATGATCGAGTGCGATGTATAGGCATGGTGACGCGTATCTATACACTGGCATCTAGCATGACCGTGAGTCTTACTAGTACTTGCTTTGGGGTATATTTTGAGAATCATTCCTAGTAAATGATGAATTCAACATGATGAGTTAGTTGAGGAATTATTTATGAAACATGAGATTTCTTGGAGCTTTGACTAAAATGGTAGTGACTTTTATGAAGTCAAAATTGTAAGTAATGTAAAGAAAAGTGGTTGGATACCTTGTTGGGATGTGTACATTATGATTGTTGTTGCTCCCTTATTCGGATGAGCATTATATGTACTCTCCATTATTGAGATGTTTGGGCTGCTGGCGGTACCCTTATTGGGTAGATCGTTATATTGCCGAGTTTTCCATAAATGGGGAACTCCTTGATAGAGGCTATATGAATCACTTGTATTATATTTATTGGGATCGTGTGGCACGCCTTCCACCTATATTATAATTATTGAGATCGTGTGGCACGCGTCCACTTATATTATCTTTATTGGATCGTGTGGCACGCCGTCCACACATATTATGATTATTGGGATCGTGTGGCACGCCGTCCACTTATATTATATTTATTGGGATCGTGTGGCACGCCGTCCACCTATATTATGATTATTGGGATCGTGTGGCACGCCGTCCACTTATATTATATTTATTGGGATCGTGTGGCATGCCGTCCACCTATATTATGGATCGTGTAGCACGCCGTCCACTTATATTATATTTATTGGGATCATGTGGCACGCTGTCCACCTATATTATATTTATTGGGATCGTGTGGTGCGCCGTCCACTTATGGAAGTAAAGAATAAGATTTGGTTTAATGATGTCACAGATGACCTATTCTCGTTGTTCAATATTTCTCCGAGCATGTTCCTTTTTTAGTTATGCACCTTCATTTATATTCCTGTTGTTCTTTCTGTTGTCGTCGTATCTTTATATATATCTGCACAGGTTGATTTTAGTAAGTCCTCTCTAGTCTCGTCACTACTTCGCCGGGTTAGGCCAGACACTTACCAGCGCATAGGATCGGTTGTGCTGATACTACACTTTTGTGCTTTTGCACGGATCACGGTACCGGAGCAGCTTTTGGACCACCAGCAGCAGTAGGATATTGTTGGGAGTTGTCTTCAGTTATAGGGACTCTCGAGGTAGCCTAGTAGGCGTTCGCAGGTCGAAGTCCCTATCCCTTATTTCAGTTTGTTTTATTGTTTCCAAACAGACATATGTATTTTCTTTCATTCAGACTTGGTTGTAGTATTATATAGGAGTCTGTGAGATAGCGACACCAGATTTTGGGTAGTGTTATGTTCAGTATTTTCTTTCCGCATTTGATTTTCTTCTTTACTGGATTTAAAGATTTTCTGAAAAGTTTAATTATATGAGTATATTCTGCTGTTAAGGATTGGCCGGTCTAGCTTCGATAGTAGGCGCCAGCACAACTCCCGATGGTGGGAAATCCGGGTCTAGACACCAGGTTCCGAAATATTTATTTTTATTGAACCCTCTGGAGGCTTTTCTTTTAAGATCTGATCATTCAGCTTGAACATGAGCATACCTTCCACATTCAAAACATGTTCCGTCATTTTTGTCTTGTTCATTGTATTGTCTGGTTCATCTAGATGACATCCTTCTCTTCTTTGTGTTTTTATATATTCTCATCAATCCATTTATATTTCTTGACACCATGGAAATTTCTTCTTCAAGAGTTTCCGGATCATCATTGATATCATTTTCAGGTCCTTCGGTTGTAGTTTTGAAAGCAACTATTTTCTTCTTTTCTTCTTGGAGTATTTTCTTGAGATGTGTTTTCTCAAATGCTATCATATCTCTTCATAGTTCATCATATGAAAGTTTATCTAGATCTTGAGATTCAAGTGTAACTACTTTTATCTGCCATGTGATAGGCAAACTTCTCAGAATTTTTCAAACTTGATCACCACTTGATCCAAATAGCCAATAATTTTGTTGAATCTTACAAACATCCGCTTAATGGATTCTCCTTCTTTCATCTAGAAGAGTTCATAATCGTGAACCAACAGGTTTATCCGGGTTTCTTTCACTTTGTCGGTTCCTTCATGGGTAATTTTCAGTTTGTCCCACATATTTTGGCGGTATCATAACTTAAAATTTTCTCATAAAGTAAGTTTTATGCCTTGGCATTAACTTGAACGACAACTATTTGCTCGTCTGTGTATTCATCTATATCTTTAGGATTAGCAGGAGGTTGAGTTATTGCTGGTTGTAGGTAATTTTCCTTTTTGATAATATGCCATACTTTGACATCATAGGACTTTGCATAAATTTCCATACGCACGTTTGATTGGGAGTAGTATTGTCCATTAAAATATGATGGTCTTACTTGCGATGTCCCTCCTTGAAAGAGTACTCCAAACTTGATTTGACATGATTTTTCTTCACTAGCTGATAAGCAAAAGATAAAATTGTAAGACCTACTCTAATACCAAATGAAAGTACAAGAGGGAGGTAAATTATTAATTTATTTTTTTTTGTATGCTAAGTAGTTGACTATTTTGCCAATTAGTTGACTAAAGGTAAGAACAAAATACAAATAAAGCAGAAATAAGATGCATGAATTAAAGACACTAGAATTTTTATATTGTTCAGTATGAATCATACATTCAGTCCTATTGGGTTGCAAGGGTGTTCTCTTTTAGTATTTGAAGTTTCTCGATACAAGAGAGTTGACGTAGCTTCACACCAACAACTTAGTTTCGTTGTTACTTCTCGATTTTTGATACGATACCTCAATAAGTATTTTTCTCTCTTTCTTCTCTCACTAGTTACATAGTTTATCTAAAGTGAAATGCAATGCTTATTTGGAGTATAGAAAGGAGTGATAGTGGTTCGGTCAAAGTATGTTCGTTCCAAATTGGTGCATAGGTATTTATACTTCGTGAGGCCTTCATGACTTGTGACTCTTGAGAGATCACAAACCCAACGGAACTGATCTCAGAAAAAAAGTGTAGATTGATTCTTTCCAAGAATAGAATATTTTGCTTGTTGATTTACCTTGACTTGTGGTCTTGATTTGATTCTTCCTTTATTGAATGGATATTCCCATTATTTAAAATATCAAATCAAATTACTTGATTTCGGCTTCTATTGATGTCCTTACCTAGAGGAAACTTCAGTGCCTAATTTCGTGCCTTGATTTCCTTTGATTGAGGTCCTTCCTATAATATCCATCTTGATCTCATGCCAAATCTTTGATTGATTTTGCCTTTGATTTTCCACAGGAAAAATTCGTAATTTGCATCATTAAAATCAACTTAGATCTAACAAATTGAAACGAAGGAAGTAAATAATATCGATCAAAATGACCTGATAGTATAAATTTTTATACATTAAACTTACATGTAACCTAAGTCTATAGATTTATAAAAGAGTGACCATAATAGTAGTAACAGTAGTAGGTTTTGGTTATTTTATAAAGATGGTAAAAGGTGTCAAGTTTTAGAGAACATCGCATGGTTTTTGATTTTTGAGATTAATCTTGATATCTTAAGCCTATCTCCACTAGATGGTCAAAGTCGATCGATTTATTATTGTACTCTTACGGTTTCAACAAAACCATCCCATAAAATCATGACACATCCTATAAAATGGCTTGTTTCTTATTCAGTTCTAGTTTTCTTAAGCAAGAAGGAAAGACTAATTGTGGTTAAGATAGTAGTATATAAGATAGTTTATACTATTCCCATTCCTATAAGGTTAACAAGGATTAAAGTAAACCTAGCTAGAATTAGTAACTAGTAAGAGGATAAGGATGAGGAAGGGGTGTTTGGAGGGGGGGGGGGGGTATTCGTAGCAGATTCCCTACTCACCTAGTAATTAGAGTTGATTGTGTCCTTGTTTTAAGGGTAGTTTAAAAAAATTAAAATAATTAATGGAATTCAAAAGATCGATTTTTAAAAAGTAGTTCATGGCGTGTGAAGGATTCCATTTCATATGCTTTTGACGAGTCTTGTCGTATTTTAATATTAATAATATTGTGTTCACATTGCTTAAACTAATTGGTGCCATGTTTATCCCGACAAAGAGAGCTTCTGTTTCCCATCTTCCGACTTAGTATTATAAATGCTAAACACCTAATAACGATTGGATTTAAGCACATTATCTCTGGCTAATCAGAATAGTTCCTTGATTATGGTCTTCAGCAATATTTGTTTATTGTTTTCATTAGTACTACATTGATCTCAAAGTTAGCTTTGTTACGTGTCATGACCATCATCTTAATTGGCCAATTTGTATTTTCCTCTACTTTAGTTTGAAAGAGAAATTTTATGATTTAGTGGTCCTAATTTATAAGTAGCATATAGTAACATGCCTAAGTTAAATTTGCAGCTTTTATTTTTAATTCCATCTTTCTTAGTCCGCACATTTACTCAAATTATATTTCGTGCTGTGCGTTTTATAGGTTTCCACGAAAAAGAACTATACTATTTGTTCTGATATTGGTTTTCCTTACAAATATATCTCAAATTGAACAAAAATGTCACTATCGAGTTACAAACTGAAATACTTTGAATTTCAATAATAATCTTGAATACAACCTTGCTTGTTTTCTTGCTTTATTCAAATGTTGATTTATGATGCATGCCATACAATCTAACGATATTGTAAAGCCTATAACGGAGGGCGGGCTGACGAAGAAGGTTCGGGCAGGCTTCTTGGCTGACAAGCAAGATAAAGAAGATGTGTATATGTCACCTTACATGAATCGCACATCGAAATAAGAGAAAAAAGTAGAGAATTTTATAAGGTATAACACAAGTTTACATAGTAGCTAGAGCTACCTTTGGGACTTGATGTGACGTGTAGCTCGAAAGACAAATCCGTGCAGGTCTAGGCCCAAAGCGAATACAGTAAGACATTTCTATAACATCATCCTATATAACAACACTTCACTATAAAAGCCAAGTTTTTTCGGAACCAAATTTCATACTATGTTATAATATTTGTTCTCTATAATAGCACTTCGCTATAATATTCAAAAATATTCGAAACAAACGAGTCTGCTATAGAGAGATTTGACCGTAATATACGTACCATGGCTTTGGTTGTGACAGATACTAAAACGGTTTCCTCTGCTAAAGCTCCCAATTGCGAATTTTACGGCAAGCTTTCATATAAGCTTTTACCAAGAAATAATCCAAGAATCATTTGTAGCAAATGTATATTCAAACATCGGCGGCTAATCTTTGTCCATTTGCATAATAATCTAATAGGAAACAAACCTAGACAAATTAGTCCTATACTATATATTTCAATATATATGTCAACTATTTCTAAAAAGCAGCATGATAGGGATCTGTGTGTCTTTAGATTCGTGAAAGAGGAGTATATGATCACTGTATTAGATATAGGTTTCTCCTATAGTCATAGTCAATTTTGTTTTTGTGTTGTAATTTTCGACTCCCACTCTCTTTCCATGTTTCCCTCCACCCTTACACTTGGAACATATGTTAATTAATCCCTTCCTTCACTATTTTATTTTCTATCTTTTTTACTCTTTCTCCTCTAAGTTTGAGCCCTAATTGCTTCATTGTTCGCGCATGGATTGAAACAGTGTATTCTTGTAATTTATCTACGCCCATAGAATTTGACAATCCCTAATTTGCGCCTTAATTTGAGTCATTCTATAGGTAGGTTATGACTTTTGAGTGCCCTAAGCTCCACTAAGCTTATGTTAATGGCCTCATATTACACGTGCTGATGAGCAAAGGCTTAATCTAGTAGAGGCGGATCCAGAATTTGAAGGTTATGAGTTCTTACTGTAATCTTAATTTAATATGAAATAATAATTGTGTTCACAATTAGGTATTCAAAAATATTTAAATGATTTCTTAATATAAATACAACATCTATGCAAGAATTACTGGATTCCCTGGAACTCATACTTAATACTTTAGGTCCGCCGCAGAGGCGGATCGAGAATTTCGGCAGGATGGGTGCATCATTATCCGACCCATTGTTTGATTTGGTTTTCTAAAACTTACCTTAGAGAACTATCAATAATAGCAACATTATTTATATTTAGAAGACTCAATATTTCATTCAAGGAAATATCAAAGGGTGAAACAAAAAGGAGAAGAATACATGGAAAAAAAAGCAAAAAAAAAAAAAGAGAAAGACAGGAAATGGGCTTTGAACAGAACAGAAAAGAACGAAAAAAAGAAATAAGATAAAAAAAATGTCTTAAAAATGGAAAATAGGCGAGTGGATTCGAACATTAGATGTGGAGGTCAATGATGCACAAAATTATCATTGCACTGAATACTCCTTTGACCATGGGTTCGCACGTAAAAAATTAAATAATTTATCCAAAAAATATTCTCATGGTACACAAACTAAGGAAAGGAGCATGGGTGTACATGCCCCATGTCCTTCCTAGTGAATCCGCCTTTGGTCCGCCCTATAATCTAGAACAATTTTTTATTTTTGCTAATAAACCTGGCACATATTTTACCTATTGGTAAAGTAGCGGAAAAAAGATTTGTACATAGTCAAATACCTAAAGGAAAATCCATAAAGAAGGGAGGCTTTGGTTTGCCATTGGAAGGCAAGTTCTATAGTTTATTACTCTAATTTCATTGGAGATAAAAAAGAAGAGGGGAAAAGTTGCACCCACCACCAAAGCCACCTAAACGAAATATAAAGAAAGATTACTCGCTACATTTAAAAGCAAAAAATATACAAGAAACAGCTAATTGGGTTTAGTGTACGCTTGACCAGAGAATCTATGCTTAAACAAATGGCTGTAATCAATTAAAGTAGTAGATAATTTGAGAGGAAAACAGACTTAGAACATCCTAGATGGTTAAGAAATGGTTTACGTGTCCTTTCAAATCTTGTAGTCTTCTTTTGAGAAAATTTGATAGCTTTGAGCACATGGTCACCCACTTACTAATTTTGTTGTTTTTCAGTATGTATTGAGCCTTCATAAACAATATTGCCAATATATTTATAAAAATATGTAACACGTATCGATCTATGACCACGGCCTTGCCTATAACATATGTATATTTTAGTTGTAGATTAAAAGGAATTGTACACGAGTCCCTCAGGGTGTCCTAGATCCGACGACAATGGTGCGTGGAAACTACTGCATCTTCTTCTAATGGTTTTGTGGTCCTTTAATTGCTTTTCGGGTGGCAATAAGATTTGGATTTATGACATCTAATTCTAACTTGATACCGTATATGATCACCTCATCTTAAACTTTATGATGTTAGCGGGAATATCATTTTAATTAGTTAAATTATTGAAGAATTAACCCAAATAGCTGTCCACCTAATCGTTTATACTAAAAATAGCCATCTTATTTATGTATAATTGTGTTAATCAATGTATAATTTATATATTTTGGTTAGCAAAAGTAAACGGTGAATTTGTTTGGCTATTTGTGTAACAATCCTTCGTTGAAGAACTTAATGAAAAATCTTATTCTTCAACAATTTAAATTTTAAATAAGATGACCATGCAATTAAACATGGTACCAGAGCAACTAAAAGTATTGAGTTCAAGTCTCAAATAAGTAAATAAAAATTTCTTACCGCTTAAGCTTTTACCTACAATTGCCACATATAGTAGTTCAAAATATGTGCTTCTCTGTTAGTTGTCAATTCCGAAAAAATATGTACTACTCTTATTTGGTTGCCACGGCAGATAACTTGACACTCAGGGGCAGAATTATAGGTAAAAATATGGGGTACATGAACTTGTGGTCAAATAATGCATGTATATATTTTTTAATTGATATAATATTAACTTGTATACGGTCAAAATTGGGGGTAGTCTCGTGATGAATCAGATCCGAGCACTAAGAGGAGGCATTGAGCCTAAAGATCGAAGTGTCCGTTGAGACCGAGGCCAGCAGCAATCGAGGCTAATGTCATGGGCGGCTTTCTAGCCATATCCAATGACCCGTTGGGCGTGCTCCGTAGCGTCCTAGCAAGCCTCCAAATGCCTGGTACCAAGGACGGCCTATGAACTTGGCCGCACCAAGTGACAAATGCGCAGGTGCCTCTATCGCCTCAGCGCCAAGCCGCAGACAGATGCCAACAGCGCCGCGCGCGCAGACCATGATGCCAAAGACACTGCTACTGACAACGAATTTGCTGATGTCTAATAGAAAACTAAGTCATTTTCATTCATGTAAATATAGAGTTATTTTATTTTATGTACTTCCATTGTTTTTCTCTAAGCTTAGTCAAGTCTAGTCTTGTAGCTTTGGATTATTGTTTTTAAGCATTATTAGGGGGATCAAGCAATCAAAATTTTCTAACAAGCAAACAATTCTTTGTACTAGTGTCTGTCCCCTTCGACACCACGTTGATTTTCTGTAATATCTTTCATTAATGCAATCAAGCTTTCTTTCATTCTCAATTCTCATTTTTGTTCTCTCAATTGCTCTTGACATTTGTTTTCCCGTACAACACTGAGAATCTCGTCTAGCATACGGAAGGAACCTCAGTTGGCAGACAGTAACTGCACTGACATCAGTTGCTTAGCCTTGCATTGCCCTTCCAAGGAATCTTAGGAAGGCGCCGCATAACAGTTGGTATCAGAGTATAAGCTCGACATCGGACGAGGGAACGCATTGACATTAGCACCATTTCCGACCATGGTAAATCATGGGGATCGCATTGCGGCCCTTGAAGAGACGGTTGAGGTATTACGATTTATCGTGGATATGGTGCCTGAACTAAGAACCAGCTTTGTATAAAGGTTAGACGACCTGGACCGCAGAGTGCTCCAGGCCGATGTTGACAAATAAGACATCAGTTGTGACTCCGAGGGAGACCGCATCCACAGAGACATCCAAAATATTTGGGAAATTCGAGGGGCTCCAACAGGAGCGCAACGAGAATTTAGCCTGCAGGGCACAAGAGGCAGACATGGTAACTGCCATGCAACAAACTATTGACAAATTGACAGACCAGCACAATGTTTTCGATGCTGCTTTACAGGGCCTACTTCGAGAAGGTGGAAACCAAATCGGGGGCGCTGTGAACCCCGCTTCCGCGACACAGAAACTAAAAAATCCTAAGACCAAAGCCACACAGTGGAGCTAGGAATGCCAAGAAAGTGGAGAACTTCATCTTTGACGTCAAACAATATTTCGATATTGTTGGGGGCCTGGAGGAAGCTAAGAAGGTAGCAACTGCTGCCATGTATCTTCAGGGTAATGCTAAACACTGGTGGCAGGTGAAGTACAAAGTCATCATCGCCGGTGAAGATGCTTGCAACACATGAGCAGAACTGAAGGCAGCCATATGCATACAGTTCTTCCCCAAAAATGTTGAATACAATGCAAGGAGAAAGCTACGGGAGCTCCGCCAGACCAAATCAGTGAGTGACTACGTGCGGGAATTCTCCATGCTCATGTTAAGCATATGCGACATGGGGGACAAAGACAAGTTCTTCACCTTTCCGGAAGAGTTGAAACCTTATGCTCGTGTGGAGCTAAAAAGACAAAGGGTAGATACCTCTCCCAAGGTGATCCAAGCAGCTGAATGCCTTGGGGACTATCAAATGGAAGCCAGAAGGATAGGCCTTAGCCGCCTGCCCGATCAAGATTCAAATGGGGCCAGCGGCCCTGGCAGAAGTTGGGGAGGTCTGAGCTCAACCAAATCTAAGGCTCCTTCCTCAGGCAGCAACGGTGTTGCATAAAACAACAATGATTAAGGGAGAAAGCCTCATTCAAGGTGTCGTCATTGTGGCGGACCACATTAGAACAATGAGTGCCCACATGTGTAGATGAATGCTCATCAGGCTATTGATGATGAGACTGATGATGACTCAGATGACCAGGACCAGACTGAATCAGTAGGTGCCTTCAGTGCAATTATTGGTTCTATTTCTGAGGCATTAGTGGAGACCAGTGCTGGTATCCATAAGAAGAAGGAACCATGTCCAGTCACCAAGAAAGGTAAAAAGAAGGGAAATAAGGAGACTCCTCTTAAACAAGAGAGGACCTTAATGTTAAGGTGAATGGAAAGCCCATTCGGGCTATAATAGATACGGGTGCTACCCACAAATACTTAGCCTCGACTCTGGTGGAGATCATTGGTCTAGTTGTAGGGAAAGGTAGAGGTAGTTTCAAGAATATCAACTCGCATCCCTAGCCAGGGGGTAGAATAGTCAAAGAGGTACCGATGAAGCTTGGACCTTACGAAGAAAAATTCAACCTGCGAGTGGTGATCATAGATGACTTCGAGTTGATAGTTGGGTTGGAATTCATAAGGCAAACCAACTCCATGCATCTATCATTTGCAGACATGCTACTGATGACGGGAACAAATAGGGCCAATCCCTACACCATCATGTACATGCCCATGAAGATGACCGTTGAGAACATCTCAGCCTTGTAGTTGAAAAAGAGGGTCAAAATGAATGAACCTACGTTCCTAGAAACCCTCTGCATTAAAGATATAGAACGCTCATCTGGTCCCATTCCTGAACCCGTGAAGGAGCTACTACTGGAGTTTGAAGATGTCATGCCACAAGACATGCCAAAGCGGCACCCGCCTAGGAACACTATGGACCATGAGTTGAGTTGGTGTCGAGCATGAAACTACCTGCCTGAGCACCTTACAGAATGTCACAACCCGAACTTACCAAGTTTCGGAGACAATTGACGGAAATGCTAGATACTAGGATCATTATACCCTCCAAGTCCCCATACGGGTCCCCTGTTCTATTCCAAAATAAACATGATGGCAGCATGCGACTCTGTGTGGATTATCAAGCTCTAAACAAAATCACCGTGAAGAAAAAGTATCCAATTCCTTTAATTGTAGACGTGTTCATTTGACTGGGTGGTGCGGCGGTGTTCACCAAGATAGACCTCAAGATAGGTTATTGGCAAGTTTGGATCGCAAAGGGTGATGAACATAAGATGACATGTGTGACAAGATATGGGTCGTACGACTTCCTGCTTATGCCGTTCGGCTTGACTAACGCCCCAGCTATGTTTTGCACTCTAATAAACCAAGTCTTCCGAGAGTGCATTGACGAATTACTGGTGGTCTACTTGGATGATAGTGTGGTATATAGCCAAACATTGGAAGAACACCTAGTGCACTTGCGGAAGATCCTAGCTCATTTGCGGGAGCATGAACTAAATGCGAAGCTATCCAAATGCTCCTTTGCTCAGAAGCAAATTGACTTCTTTGGAGATATCATTGAGGAAGGACGCATAAAGATGGACCAACAGAAAATTTGGGCCATCACAGATTGGTTGCCGCCTAAGGATGTCCACGCCTTGAGGGTGTTCCTTGGCCTGTGCAACTTCTACCAGCGGTTTGTGAAGAACTACTCCCGTATCGCAGTGACATTGATAGAACTCCTCAAGAAGGTCACACCCTGGGATTGGGGACGAAGGAGAGGAAGGCATTCAACGCATTAAAAGCGGCTATGTATAGTAGACCTGTCTTGGATCTCCCTGATTTGGCCAATCCATTCAAGGTACAGACAGATTCATCTGACAATGCCCTCGATGGAGTCTAGCTACAAGAAGGGCACCCTCTAGCGTACGAGAGTTGGAAGTTGAAGGATGCAGAGCGGCGCTATGCTACCCATGAGAAAGAATTATTGGTTGGCGTCCACTGCTTGCGCCTTTGGAGGCATTGTCTACTAGGGACCCCGTTCGTGTTCAAGACAGATAACACAATGGTCAGCCATTTCATGACCCAGCCGAAGCAGAATGGTTGACATGCCATATGGCAGGAACTCCGAGCTGAATTCCACTTTAACCTGGAGTACCGTAGTAGAAAGACATTGGCTGATGCACTCAGTCGGAGTGTTGATCTAGCATAGGTGTGCCTACTTGCCACCCTAAGAGGAAGAGAAGTAGCCACCTCCATCAAGGGCCAGATACAGGATCTACTCATCGAGGATCCTACTGCTTGGTATTTGGTTGATTTGGTAGGACATGTCAAGACTCGCTAGTTTTACATGGAAGATGGTTCTAAAATTCAAATGGAACCCACTTTATGTTCTGAAAGGAGGAGATCTGCGGAGGACTCTTCTAGAAGAATGCCATGATACTCTGTGGGCCGTCCATCCCGGTGAAGAACGCACCATGGCATTACTTCGTCGTGCCTATTATTGGCCTCAAATGGTCGATGATGCCGCTCAGTATATAAAGACTTGTCTAGAATGCCAGAAGGACAAGTCGGGCTGCTTGACACAAACGGGACTCTTGGAACCACTAGCCATCCCAAAGAAACCTTGGGAAAGCATTTCCCTAGATTTCACCGTTGGATTGCCCAAGGTCGGAGATCTTGTAGTGGACGATTTTCCAAGTATTCCACCTTTATTGCAGACCCACAATATATATCAGCAGAAGATATGACTCGCCTCTTCTTCTCTTATGTCATCAAATATTGGGGCCTGCCCAAAGACATTATTAGTGATCGTGACTCACGCTTCACTAGAAACTTTTGGACCCTACTCTTTAAGTGCCTTAGGTCAAAATTGAGTCACAGTCCAAGTTTTTATCCACAATCTGATGGCCAGACGGAAAATTTCAATGGTATGTTGGAGGAATATCTCTGCCACTTTTTAACCGTATCGCAAAAGATTTGGGTGAAGCTTCTGGATGTTGCTCAACTATGTTTCAATTCACAAAAGAGCTCTAGTATAACCAAAAGCGCTTTTGAAATTTTTACCTGGCAGCAACCGCTACTCCTACACAATGTGAATGCAACAAACATGGCTAAATCTCCTCGAGTATCTAGCTTCTCAAAAGATGGAAGCGAAAATTGGAAATAGTGCGAAACTATATTGTCAAAGCTCAAAAGCGGATGAAGAGGCATGCTGATGCACATCGTCGCTTTGTTGAATATCAAGTAGGAGACAAAGTGATGGTCAAAATCTCAAGGCGGTACTTATTTGCGGGGGTCCATGACCCTCGCCTATTGCAAAAATACATTGGACCCTTGTCCATTAAAAGGCACATTGGTAAAGTTGCATACCGGGTGGATACCCCAACTTGGTGGAAAATTTATCTTGTCTTCCATATAGTCTCCTGAAACCTTTTCAGGAAGACACGGAGGAGCCAACTCACAATACCCAGTGTTCGAGGTCTCAATTCAACCAGGAAAAGGCGTGTTAAATCTATCCTTGATGACAGAGTGATTCATGCCTCAAGGAAAGATTGCCAAGAGTTCTTGGTGAAATGGCAAGGCTGTGATGCAGAAAAGAATACTTGGGAGAGGTGAACAAACCTCAAAGCCTACAAGATCCTCATAGAAGGTTATTTCGCAAGTAAGGCGCCGAGGATGCCGCCAACTTAGGTTGGGGAGAATGTCATGGGCGGCTTTCCATCAATACACCACGACCCCTTGGGCGCGCCCCGTGGCGTCCTAGCAAGCCTCTCAATGCCTAGCGCCACGGACGGCCCCATGATATTGGCCGCGCCAAGTGACAACCACGTAGGTGCCTTTGTTGCCCCACTGATATTCCTCGCCAGCACCAAGCCGCAGGCAGATGCCAATAAGACCGCGCACGCAGCGTGCAGACCGTGATGTCAAAGACATTGCTGTTGACAACGGACCTACTGCTGCCTTATAGAAAGCTAAGTCATTTTTATTTTAAATATAGAGTAGTTTTATTTTATGTACTTCCATTATGTTTCTCTAGGTTAGTCAAATCTAGTCTTGTAGATTTGGATTAATTTTTTTTAAGCATTATTATGGGGGATCAAGCAACCAAAATTTTCTAGCAAGCAAACAATTCTCCGTACTGGTGTCTCTCCCCCTCGACACCGCGTTGCTTTTCTCTAATAGCTTTCATTAATGCAATCAAGCTTTCTTTCATTCTCAATACTCATTTATGTTCTCTCAATCGCTCTTGACATTGGTTTTCCCATACGACACTGACAATCTCGTCTAGCGTACGGAGGGGACCTCAGTTGGCGGACAGTAACTGCACTAATATCACTTGATTAGCCTTACGTCTCCCTTTCAAGAAATTTCATGGAGGTGCCGCGTAACACTAAGTACGAGCAACTTCGAGTGAAGCGCTATAATGGAAAGGCTAGATATTCGTAACTGGAAGAAGATCACGATGGTAATTTTAGAACACATCAAATCAGGGGCGGTTATTTGTATCAATCATGGGATTTATATCCGTAATTAGAATTTTACCATAATTAGAACTCCTTTACTATATAAATGGGAGTCCCCATCATTTGTAGACCTGACATTCACGAATATTTCTTTCTTCTACTCATCACCTTACTGCTCGTTATGTATTCTTACTCTATCAAGCTCGAGGGTTCATTAACTCGAGGGCAGTGATTTATTTTACACTATTGTCACCTTGCATCATCTATCTTTACGTTTGTCAACTAGTATTAGGTGAAATCACATATCCTTAAAAATCTTATTACAAATTTAATTGTTACTCAATTTTTTGGGTAAACATAACTGTCAGCACTCATGCTCCAAGAAAGTTCAATAATACACTTGATTTAAGGTTGAGTTAATTACCCAGAGTAATGTAAACAAATTCCCACTTAATACATTATGTCCTCCTTTTTTATAATAGTCATGTGCTAGAAATCCTAAAAGAGAACGCGGGCAAATTGAAAAGGGCGTTTGCTTTCCCCCCGATTCAAATGTTTCTGTGAAAGGATACGACTAACGTCTAATACAATGTTTCTGTGAAAGGATACCCTATTAAACAACTTCTTTCTTTGCCAATCATTAGAAGCTAAGAGCGTTTTGGGGGGGTTGGGGGGTGGTGGGGGGTAGGATTCGCGACTTAAATCATCCAAAGAAGAACAGATACCTAATAAGTAAGTAACGTTCATGAATGAATACTATTCATTTGACGGCATAAAGTGACTGAAGAGAATCTCTAATAATGTGAAATGGTAACTTCCTGTACTAACTGACAATAATAAACGTCTATAAAAGGCAAAAGGTTCATAGCATTGGTACACAATCTCTGGGGAAAATAGACTCATTTGTAGCCGAAGGAAGAAAAAGGGCAAGTTACAGATTTGGCATATCAGCCAAATATATATAAAAATTATATATTTTTCCTATTATTATGTTTTCGAAGGGCTGTACTGTGTAGTTTTTCCAATAATAAACAGAAATCAAAGATGGTGGTCCATTAGAAAGGCTAATGTGGGTTTTCTTGGGTGGACGTCCAAAAGAGGGTGGCCACTGACCAGATAAACACTAGGCTGGGTCTATCAATTTTTACACAAAACCCAGGCTTTTTTGCCCCTCTTTTGCGGTTTTTCTTTGGGATCTTTACATAAATAGCCAACTATATTCACTATTTATTATTTTAGCTATATATATAAATGTTAATTTTTCACAATTATTATATATATAATACATAAAATATGAATATAGTATACCCTATATTTAGTTTAAGCGGTTGTGGGGGTAGGGGGGAGGGGGGGGGGGGATTATTTGGGTTAATTCTTCTTCTTTCTCCTTTAGGGTTTAGCAGCTTGTCTATGGGCTTAAAAGTTCTGACAATGCCCAATTTCAATAGATCAATTGTCAAGCCTTGTAGTTTGGCCTTTTCCTTCAATTGGGCCCTTGAAGGTCATGGGCCAAAAAGTTGGGAATTGGAAGAAACAAGTAGTATTATTTTTGACATGATGATGATAATGTAAATCTCTTGTACACTATCAACACATGCATTAAACTACTCATTTCTTTTGAGTTTTCTAGAATTTTCATGTTCATTGTTGTCAATGTAATCAGTGTGTCATATAGCTCTTAAAATCACTTGTTTCTAACTTGTGAACATTTGAAAAATCATATAGTACTTTTGAAAAATGCTTATTTTAGAGAACTAAAATGTTTCACGAGTTTTTGAAAATGATAAAAGATTATAAGTTGTAATAGTAATACTAATTTTCAAGTTATATGGAGAATTTGTTACTTTGTCCTTAGAATTAAAAACAAAAGTAGAAAAAAGAGAGAGGAAAGATTAACCCAAATAGTCGTACACCTAATTTCTTAAACTATAAAAAGACGCGAAAGTATAATATATGTATAACTACATATAATCATTATATAGTGTATATATGCCGATTAGAAAAAAATAAACATTGAATCACGCCGACTATTTATGTAACATTCCAAACAAAAAATTAATTTTATCCTAATATGTTTGTCCCTTTGATTAAGCTTTCTTTCACTATGCTTATATTTTTAAGGTCATTAACTTGATTGAAGGGCCTTGATCCTGTGTTCCTTGCAATTCTCTTCCCATATATTTTTGTTCTTTGTTTCAATTGAAGATGCTCTTGATCTTTGATAATAGGTTATAGACGCTATTTACACTTCAATTGTGTTACACTGCATTATTGTTTTAAAGGCTAAATGAAAATAAAATACTTTAATTGGTGTTCTTTTGTTTTGCAGTGACCAATCCAAGTTAGGAAGAGATTTTGGAGTGTTTTGGAGTCAATAATATTGATATAAGGCCAATCAAGAAAAACTCAAATAGAAATAAGCAAGAAAGAGGTAACGGAGGACTGGGCAAGGTGCTACCACGACCGCGGTAGGCCAAGAAAGTGAGGCAGAATAGTTGTGTTCTATTGCGGTCGCGCCGCATTCTGCCGCGACCACGATCGACTGTGTTAATGCCCAAAATTTTTGGGACTAAAGTATAAATCGAGGAAAACTTATCATAACCCTTCATAAACTCAACAAACTTGCCCATGAAAAAGTTAAGTTTTTTTAAACTGAATTGGCGGCAAGAACAAGTGTGAGAAGAGCTATAAACCATTAGAGTTTTTCGATTTTCTTTTTGTTATCTTATTTTACTCATTATGAATACGTTAGTGATTTCATCTCGTTTTGTTATGAATAGCTAAATATGTTATCTAAGATTTTGATGGAACCAATTGAAGGATGAACTTCGTTTTATGTTAATATAGTTTGGCCAGTTTATTCTCTATTTGTTCAACTACGTTCTTGTTGTAGTTAATTGGTAGGATCCTCAATCCTATTTAGTATGTATTACTCGGGAGAGAGTGCATATTTAGGTAATTATTGAACAACACCACTCCCAAAGTATATGAGAGATCAATAACTGGGGATTTAAAGGAGGGATTAGGGATAACGAAGCTTTGGGTGCAATCTAAAGTGAGATATAATAAAAGCCAGCTAGCGTAACTCGAAAGAGTGCATCTAGTAAATTAACGTGATTACTCAGCAGAGATTCACCGTAATAAGAGTGTTCATGATCATAGAGACGGTTAGACAAATCGATATGAAATGTAACATGAAGGGATTCCATCAATAGGGAAAATCATACCTTAGACCCTTCTCTTAATATTTTACAACTTAATCATAGTTAGTCTTTATTTACTTAATTGCAGTCAGTCGTAGTTAGTAAAAAATATCCTTAATTATTATGCAAAACGTTTGGAAAGTTGATTGCGTAGGATTTAGTGAGTCTAACGAGAGTAATTGATAGGTTAATTCATTGTGAGTTCGACTGTGGGCTAAATACTCAAGTTATATTTAGAATGTTCGTTTAGTCCTTTTTATAAGGTATAATTAGCGTGATTAAGCTTCAATCTATTTTATCCAAATCGATTGAACTTTTATTCAAGTAAATGAATAAATAAAAAAGTCAAAGAGAAGGAAAGAAAGTCTACAACTGAAATTTGAGACGACAGTATTCTTAAAACTACTTGAAATGAGTGAATTTCACATTGAAATTAGATAAAAACACTCATTACCACGTTACAAATTTATGAAATACTCACGTCTCACAACAAAATGGATAGAGTGAAAAAAGGAGTTGTAATGTGAATTCTCAATGATCAATAAATGAAACTATGATTGTTTTTACACGTCAAGTTCTTATCATCTTTGAAAATCATAATTGTTATGACTTGTTAGAGCTTCTTCCTTTTACCTCTAAATAAATTCTTCCTATTTTCTCATCTTCCTTTGTCCACTTTTATGAAATGAATAATGCCTTGTGTTAGAAGAGAAAGGGAGATATACATTGGGATTAAACCCTACGACATGACTTCTCCTTTTTCTTAAATAATGTATTTTGGATGTATACTTGCGTGCTACAACTTCAATCATAAGTATTACGAATTTGCATTCACAGTTTCTTTATCGTGATTATTTAGTTGATGTTTTCTCTTTAAAAATTAACTGAAAAAAGAAGAAGATAAACAATGTATTGGCATTCAAATTAGACTTTGATAAAAGAAATTAATTGCCCAATTTTAAAAGTTAGCTCATTACATGAGAATTAACCAAAAATAGGGATATATATGGATTGGATTGGTTCAATTTCTATCAAAATCAAATCAACAATATCGGTTTGGATTGATTCGGCTTTGTCGGATTTTTAAGTTACATGAATATCATTTCAATCTTACTTTGTTAATTTTTTGATAAGTAAATATATATATTTAGTAAAAATTTTTAAAAAAAATTATTAGAATATTCTTATGGGAGAAATTTTTGAGTAACATATGATAGTTATTTTTTATCGTTTTACAATAATTTTTTCTTGATGTACACTTAATTTCAAGGTTAACCGAATAAATGATTAAATATAACAATTAATATGATACCTAAATTATGTTTTTATTTAATATTAATTGACGAAATACCACTTCAAATTCGAAAAAGATATATGAATTTAATAGATCTTGACATATGAATATGGAAGAACAAAGAGATTGACGTATTTCAATAACACTTGATAAGAAAATGATCCTACAACTCATTATTTAAAGTTAATAAAAATAAAGTACTTCATAGTCTATTAGATATTAAATCCCATAAGAGAATGCCAAATATATACTTCTAGACTTGTTTAAAAGAAAATTTTATATATAGTCTTAAAACTGTATACAAAAATTATAAATTTATATGTCATTGTTTTTTACTCAATACCATATCAAGTCTAATTGAATTTTTTAATTGAGTTGCTTTGACTTTTCGATTTGGTATGATTTTTCGGTTAGATTTGTATTGCCCCGACCAAAACAATATAAAGAGACCAAGTATACATAGGCGTGGCTAGGATTTACATCTTGTGGGTTCAGAATTATAGTTATTTTAAGTTACTTGGTTCTAAATTGACAATTTGTATATATTCATTAAACTTTTCAATACAAATACAAAGTTTAAACAAAAGCTACTGAGTACTACCATAGCTCCGCCTCAGCAAGTATATTTACCGAAGTAGGACTCAACAAACTCTTCATCTTACAGTGCAATAATTTTTACATTTAATTTCTAGTAATTGCTAAGTCCTATTAGTGAAAAAACTACTAACACTTACCTTAAAATAGACCGTCTTTAAAGTATGCTCTTTTTTTAGGCACTATATAAATGCGAAATATTTTGTACATGGCTGCCTTGCCCTCTAGATTAAGCTAATCTGAACTAAAATGCGAATGCAAAGGAACTCTTTATCTACGCCGTGGCGTCCATGCAGGTCGGGAGCACCGTTTCTAGCCCAAGACGTAACGCAGCGGATTACAACCACTTATTCTGTTTTGTTTTATTATTTGTCATATTTACCTTTTATGTCCAACGTTAGTACAACAGAATAAATACACAAGGATTACCCAAAATAAATAAATTACTAAATATAAGAGATTTTTCCCTCTTATTTCTATCGCTGCAACTCTTTTCAAATGCCACCCACCCCTTATACTCCGCACTCCTAGTAGTCCTAGTCCTACACTCCACATCCACAGGGTTCTCATACGTACACATACACACACACACACTTCTTCTTTTTTCTCTATATCTGTGCTGTAATGCAACAGCTGCTGCTTAATAGCTATGGTGGATACAAAAGATTTTCTCAATCTTGAACCTTCTCTCTCTAACCCATTTGGGAAATTCTCTGACATTGATGATTTTTGTGCTCAAAATGTTGTCCACATTGACAAGAAGCTACTCATCGATCTACACCAGCTTTCTATTGGTCCTTTGCTCAGTGAAGGTCCCTATTCTCTCGTTTATGAAGGATTGTGAGTTTTCTTTGAATTGTTTTCTATTTCTTCATAGTCCCATTTTCCCTTTTCTTGGTTTACGTTTCTTGGAATTAATTGCATTTCTGTTAAAGATTGCATTTTGGAGTTTTCTTGATTTCTGGGGTGTCGGTCTGTCATTTTGTTCGGTGGAGTGGAAACCCCTTCTTCCGTTTTAGAGACTAAAAATTTGCGTCATTGTGTGTTATTTGTTATTACAAAGAACAAAAATTCATATCGACCCGTGTAGTTCTGGGTCATTGCGTGGCACTGGGCGCGGCTTTGGTGCAATTTATCTAAGAATTCACTTACTATCACAATAAGGAGAGATATTTCTGTCTTTGCGATAGTAGAATTTTACTTTTGCTTTTGTGTTCAAATTGAAGGGAAATTTTGGCATAACCAGTAAAGTTGTTGCCATGTGATTAGGAGGTCATGGATTGAGCCGTGAAAAGAGCCTTCCGGCAAAATGTGGAGAAATGCATGGTAATGCTGCATACAATATACCCTTGTAGTCCGGCCCTTCCTCGGATCCCACGCATAGGCGGAGCTTAGTGCACTGGGCTGCCTTTTTTATGGTGTTCAAATTACCAGCATTTTACTTTTACATCAAAATTGGAACGTATGCAATCAGAGAGAATTGCCTAGTACTTGTGGGAGTGATTGAGTTCACTAGTTCCTCATATATCATATTGACTCTAGTTATTATATAGTAATATGTGAAAGATAAAATGGTTTTCAAAAGATAAAATGGTTGAAAACGCCAATAGAAGCAGAAGCATCCCTTCTTTCAAAGAGAGGAGCATCTTTCAATCACATTTCTTTTGATAGGAAAGGTGAATTCAAAGTTAAGAAGCTGGAATTCTAAAGAAAGAGAAAGGGAAAGCACTTTATCTTGATTAAGCTTACTCACTTTCAAAGTTCCAACTGTGCATCGATTAGGTTGTCGGTGGTCAAAAGCAGAAAAGAGGTTTTAGCTAACCTCACATTTCTTGGATCTTTTTGTAGTCCCGTGTTTTAGTACTTTTCAGTTAGAAAAGTTATAATGAGCTTATGTTTCTCGAGGCTCCGCTAAAACATTCAATGTGACTCAATTGAAGACTAGGAAGGAGCAAAATGTCTACTTAATTAATGTACAAATCTATGTTCGGCGCGTGTTTACGATTTGCTGACCTGCTATCACTTCTAATGACTACCGAAGATGGTACGACCAATTCATTTGGCATTGAGTTCAGTTCTAAATCTTATCTTTTTTTCCTTAATTGTCCTAGTCCGTCATCGGGAGGCCAGGGGGAGTGAGCTTTATTGAGATTCTGTGTTACCTTATTGACTAAAAGGACTAACTTTTGTCTAAGTGAGGATTGAGGAAATAGGTCCAACGCTCTTATTGAGCTTAGACGTTAATTGAATTTTCAACCTAAATCTGACATAGTCCATTTAAGGACATTGTAGGGAACAAGAGCAAGGGTTTTTGAGGTATTAGAAGTAGGAGATAAGCAATAAATTGGTGAAGCAATGCTAGTTGCTTCGTATCGCAATATTATCAATTTTGGAGAGGGTTGAAAAATTAGAAAACTAGAACAACAAAGTGCATTCTCTTTGCAATGAAGTAGTGAACATATTTAGTTTACATAATAAGGTGGAAATTGTATGTTACACATGTCCCGCTTCCCTTGCTAGCGGGAGATGGGTCTCTTTCTCTACCTTACATGTCATTCAGGAGCAAAATAGTGAAAAAGATGATTTGTTTTTCCTGAAACTTTGATCCTTTTATTAACTCATCTTTCTATCCTTGTGCGAGGTAGACACACTAACAACTGTAGTTAGGAGTAAGATTCTAAATGTAAAGAAATTAAATGCATTCGGGTAAACTGTCCATAGTGTGGATATCTTGTTGGCAATAAGATTCTTAATGCCAACTTTATTCCTCGCTCACATATAGTAATTTTAATACCAATGGTTAAAGAATTTATAAGATAATTGCTTTCAGATTTTCTTAAATACATTTTTTAGAATAGCAAATGGTTTCATATCCTACTTATAACATTGTTAGTTATGATGAAGTTATATAAGGACCCATTTGGACCGAGAGATCTAGCCCAATATATGTCACATCTATTATCCCTAATCTTTCGCGTCCATTTTAAATACAAAACCCATTATGGTTTATATGAGTTGTTGTGACTTCATTTCAAATGAAACTAGAGAATGTGTAATTTTGGAGTATATAGACTTAGTTCCACTTCAATTCTAAGAGCTCGTTTGGATTGGCTTGAAAAAGTGGCTTTTAATTTTTAAATAAGCAGTTACGTGTTTGGATAAAAGTACTGAAGCTGAAAAAAAGTTGTTGAAGTGTTTGATAAACTAGTGCTGGTAAGCACTTTTTTCTATTAAAATGACTGAAATATCCTTAAAGTTATTAACATTATAATGAAGATGATTACTATAATATTTAATTCTAAGTTGACGCATATACAAATAATTATAATTTAATTCACTTTCAATTTAAGCTGATTGCGTAAATATAAATTATTCATTTAAATAACATGCAATAATTAATTATTTGTTAAAAAAGTTGTTTTTCCGTTTATAGCTTCAAATTCTGTGGTAACATATAAGTTCATCAAATGATTTGATGTAGAATATAGTTACACCAATTAAAAAAACAAGGATTTAACGACCAAAAAAATTAAATGTCATTGAACCAAAAATGAAGCTAAAAGAATAATATTTACAAGATATTGGAATGTATCAAACATTGATTTAAAAAACTACCATTTGCTTAACGTTAAGAACTTAACGAAATTGACAAATTTTTTAGAATGACGGCAGCAACGACAAGATTAAAAATGGCGATTAGAATCGACACGGGGATTCAATTTGTAACGGAAGGGTAGTTTTGTGGTTTAGAAAAAGTGAAAGAGATAGCAGGGTAAATTACTTGGTCAAACATAAGAAGCTTTTAAGCCAAAAAGTAGTAAGGGGTCGTTTGGTAGAGTATATAAGAATAATGCTGAATAAGGTGCATTAGTAATGATGGTATTAGATATGCTTGCATTAGTTATGCTGACATATTTCTTATCCATTGTTTGGTTTGATGTATTAAAGCATTGCACAATTTTTAAAAGAATTGTTTGTTTACAAAAATACCCTCATAACCAGTTCATCACTTTATCTTTTTAAAAGAAACATATATTGAGGAATGTTTTTATATGAAAAAGGTTTTGAAAAAAAATTATTTGATTTGTCTACCTATATTGTAGTATAAAACTGAATATTATTTATAAAAAAGAAAAGACGTTAAGTATTTATTTATTTACTAGGGATATAACTTTATTCCTCACTTTCTTGGATTATTTCAAACTTGCATTAATACAATAATATATTTTAATCAAGCATAAATTTTGAAGGACAATTTTGTCTTTATCTAAGCTAATGCATACATTAAAACCCATTGCATTGTTAATACCATGGTTTCTTTTGCATTAGTTATACATAGGATAATACCAAATAGGGTGTATAACTAATGCTTGCATAACTAATGCATAGGTTCAAATAGCGTACCAAACACTCAAATAAGCCCAAAAGTGCTTTTAAGCTGGTTTGACCAGCTTTTAAGCCAATCCAAACACCCTCTAAATGTTTTCATTGAAGTGTCCCCAAGTGTATTTCAACCATTATCTGCAGTTTCACCTTGCCTAACCATTGAAAACATAGTTTCCTGCTCCCTTTATTGGTTCATTGATACTAACGTGAAGATAGCCAGAATTATGCTGTAGTAGATGTGCTTGGAATAATATCTCATAGCTGGTCGAGTCATTATTGATAATAACTGGTTTATCCCATCTCAGAAGAATTTAATTCTGAGAGGATCTACTGTAGTTCTATATGGTATATACCCAAAACATCTATCTAAGATCTTCTAAGTTAACCATTACCTCTCATTCACGTTAGTTAACACAACTTTCTGGTTACTATCATTTGCACTCCCAAAACGTGATCCTGCGTTTCAGTTCTTTTTATTCAGAGTCCTGCTTCTCTGAAGCACCTTTTGTAATACTTGTTCCAGATATAAATCCATGCCTGTTGCAATAAAAGTAATACAGCCAGACAGATCGGCAAATGTGAGTCCCGAGCGGAAAGAAAAATTTCAGAGGGAGGTCCTTTTGCTATCTAAAGTGAAGCATGACAACATTGTGAAGGTATGTGGTGTTCAATAAAAAAATAGTGCTACTGGTTAAATTTCATTCACTTTGTCCACTTTGCTTTTGCTGCCATCACTTTACAACTTAATAGACCCAAAATCAGGCAATGATTGGTGTACTGGCTTTAAAGTCCAATATAGAAAGAGAATAAAAGCTATAGCTATGGGGACTATGTATTCATACTTTGGTAATAACATCAGATATGGTAATTTTTTATATAAGAGGTCCTGTTATATTTCTTAGGAGTACTATATTTGGACATTAAGAGAAAAGAAGTCCGCTCTCTCATGTCACATTATTGTTCTGAGACTGCCTTAAAAACATCCTTCTGTATGGTTATTGATTCTCTTTTTATTGGTTGCTAATATGTCCTTTAAATTGTTGAAACAGTTTATTGGTGCATCCATGGAGCCAGCATTGATGTTAGTTACAGAGCTAATGAGCGGTGGCACCCTTCAGAAGTACTTATGGAGCATCCGACCACATTGTCCAGATCTGAAACTTTCTCTAAGTTTTGCGTTGGGAATCTCTCGAGCAATGGAGTATTTGCATGCAATTGGCATTATTCACCGCGATTTGAAGCCAAGTAATTCTCTGCCTATCTCGTAGTTCGCTATTGCACTTTCAAGTTTTAGGTTTAGGTGGCTACAGAGTAGGCAGTGTTATCACACACTGATCAGGATTACTACTTGCTAGAGTTGCGTGACTTTTAAGTTTTTTTATGAGTTTGTATGAACATAAGAAAACAACTCTATTTCAAAGCCAGTCCTGCTGGAATAGTCTATATGAATCTTATATTCATTTTTCTCCGTTTGGGAAGTTTTCATTCAACTACTTGATAATTTGTTTTCCAGGACAACTTAGGGATTCTTAAAAACTAGGAATTTCTCTATTTCTCGCACCCATCTTACGTCATGTCAAATACGGACTTATTGCAAGTGTTCCTACAACGATTAACCTTAGTTCCGACTAGTTGGTATCACCTATACAAATATTTTACTTCTATCGTTTTCTTTCCTTCGCCAAGTCCAGATGGGCTCCAAGAAATTCTAGGTGTTATCAGACAACTTTCTTTGTTGATATTTGGTCTATCTTGTCCACTTTTGAGAGCTCTAATCATCATGGTTTTCACATTACGGGTTAATATATTTCGAGGTCTACATAGGGCATGACCAAAACCGTCTCGCACGGCCTTCTCTTTTTTCATCTAATGTTCTATACATGCTACAACTTCTGGTGAATGTGATATATTTAATCTTGTATGACTTTAAATCCTTCCTAACATCTGCATTTCTATGACACTCAATTTTGTGGAATGGCCTAATATTCACTCCTATGCAGCATTGATCTTTTAACTATTCAATGGGCTTGCTTTGTATTTTGTAGGTCATATCATCTAACACTCTTGTAGCGCGTCTCCATATTAACCATGCTATTTTGATTCTATGTAATGTTTTCATCTGTTATACTTATACCGTTGTATTGAAATACTAAGCCTAAAAATATGGATTGTCTGCATTAGACATCACAGTCATATCTAATCTCTATCTCAAATTTATTCTTTATATGCTAGCTAAGCATATGGTCGATATATTCTGTTTTATTTCTACTTATCTTTAAATCTTTACGCCCTTGATTGCTTCTCCATAGTTCAAACTTTTGGTTGACACCATCACTAGTTTCGTCAGTTAATACAGTATTGTCTACAAATAGCATGCACCAAGCCCCACACCCTATCTTGTATATTTTTAGTTGACTCATAATTATGGTAAATAAATATGGCGTAAAGGTAGATCCCTGGTGTAAACCTACTATTACGGGAAACTTCTTAGTTTCTCTTCTTACTATTCTCACACTTGTGAATGGCCTTTTTCATTCATATATCCTGTATGGTATTTATATATGTTATAGGAGCTCATTTTTCTCCAGTATACACCAAAGAACTTCTCTTGGCACTCTATCATACATTTCTCTAGGTCAATTAATATCATGTGGGGATCTTCCTTCCACTCCAATAAATATCCATAAGCTTTCTAGTGAAAACATAGCCTTTATCGTGGATCTATCTGGCACAAATCCCATTGCTTTCCAGTCACTTTGTAATGGACCTAAATTGATGGAGTGTTATTCTTTCCCAAGATTTCATTGTATGTACCATACGTTTAATACTGTGAGAGTTTGACAACCTTTATTGTCAGATTAACGATCAGACATACTCATCATCTAATAATGAAAATTTGATTGCACGTAATACCCTCCCCAGACCCCACTTTGTGGGAACATACTGGGTAGTTGTTGTTGTTGTTGATTGCACGTAATATTTGAACTCTCATTAGTTGGCTAGTTGTCTTACTCCAATAAAAGTCCCTGTATGTATCTGTTTGGCTCTTTCTCCATAAAATTTTTGGCTGCCACGCTCTCTTCCATGGCGCACAGGAATTGGCGCCCTTGTCTGATATCTTTAATCAAAATTTTAAAAATGATTCTGATTTTGTACAACTAGGCAAATTGATGAGAAATTATAGAGAAGTGCTTATGTGGCAGTCGTAAGAAAGAGTGGATAGGGGGAGGCAAGAAAGCATAATTTCTGAAAAGGAATATCAGACTATTAAGATAAGTCAAACTGGAATTTCATTGTTTGATCCTATTATTCATTGCCATTTTCCGCATTTGCAGGTAACTTGCTCCTCACAGAAGACAAGACAAAAGTTAAACTAGCTGACTTTGGGTTAGCTAGGGAGGAGGCAGACTCTGAAATGACAACAGAAGCTGGTACATACCGCTGGATGGCTCCGGAGGTATTACATTGGACGAAAACGTTTAAACCCTGCTTAATAATAGTATATGCCTTACCCTTTACAAATGCCAGATGTTCAGCATTGAGCCAATCAAGATTGGAGTGAAGAAATACTACAATCATAAAGTGGATGTCTACAGTTTCTCAATGGTTCTGTGGGAGCTTCTCACCAACAGCACTCCGTTTAAGGGAAGAAGCAACATTATGGTGGCATATGCTACAGCTACGGTATTTGTTTTCTACGGTTTGCTCGTCTTAACAACTTTTCAGTGATTTGTAAATATGATATTCGCATTTCCTTTAATAAATTCCAGAAATTGCGTCCTAGCATGGATAACATTCCGAGGGAGATAGAACCCCTTCTTAGCTCTTGCTGGGCAGAGGATCCAGCAGACCGACCAGAATTTGAGCAAATATCAGATTTCATCGCAAATATTCTTCGCGATATTTGCACCTCAGAGACAACTTCTCCGAATTTGTTTGAGATGGAGAATCCGACAAGTAAAGGGTTGGTCAATTCTCCTGGCACAAATTATTTGATGGACAAGGATGCAGAAACTAGCAAGAAAAAAACAAGGAGTTCATGTTGTTGCTTCATGACTGCCTATGATGACTCTCTCTGATAGGTAGAGAGACTTTTTCTTAGGATTTATGGTAGGTGTAAATAATTGATGGACTTCCTGTCTTTTCTTTTCCGCCAGTTTTATGATATATAGAACAGGCTTCAAAACCTCACATTGTTTTCCAATACACCATCATTGTAGACATTGTACAGAAAGCAAATAGAATGTTTAGAATAGAACAGAAATATGAAAGGAGCATGACTCAGGTCAAAGTTCACCAACCACCATCTTTTGGTACAGATTTCCTTTGCATTTCTGCAATTCTATAAACCAGATATAGACACGTGTCAAGTAGGGGCGAAGCTATAATCTAGTAAGGGTGATCAACTGACCATCCTTCATCGAAGAATTATATTTAATATGTGTAGGTACAGTATTAGATTTAAAGATATATAACATGTATTGAAATATCTTTGGAAAATTCAAATTCCTGGCTTCGCCGTTGGTAATGTGTAATGTAATGTGTTGTGCCAAGTCAAATTTAAGGTCAACAAATGATGGTGTGCCAAATCAGCTTCAAAGTTAAATTTTATCTTTGGCATGTGTTAAGTGACGTGACACGCCAAGTCAGTTTTAATTTTTTTTTTTTTTTTTTTGTCTTCAAACTGTTAAATTTCAGACAAAATATAACTTACTTTTGCCTGATGAAATTACCAATTGCCGAAGCAAATTTTGTTTCAGAAACATAGGCAAATGTAGTACGTATATATAACAACAACAACAACAACAACCCAGTATAATCCCACTTAGTGGGGTCTGGGGAGGGTAGTGTGTACGCAGACCTTACCCCTACCCTGGGGTAGAGAGGCTGTTTCCAAATAGACCCCCGGCATCCTTCCCTCCAAGAACTTCCCACCTTGCTCTTGGGGAGACTCGAACTCACAACCTCTCGGTTGGTAGTGGGAGTTGCTTACCATCAGAGCAACCCCTCTTGTAGTACGTATATATATGAAAATAAAATAAAATGTTGTAACGCAACAATTTCCCGATATTCTGGCGATCATTGCTCTGTCCTCTCGTGTCTGCCATCCTCCTCTTGTAGTTCTCTCGGTTGTCTCCTTTTCCACCAAATGGGGTATTCTTTTAGGATTTGTCTTCTATCATACTTAACTTAATAGTATAATTTAATTTGTTGTAAAATGGAACTGCCTCGGATTATAACTCACTGAATATGGATGGTTATCTTTAGTTATACCTGACACCTTGTACTTAATGAGGGATAGAGTTACCATTCCTATGTTGACCCTTTCATCTCGTTTATTATTGTGGTCATTAACGATTCGATATGGAGTTTATTATACTCAGCTAAGATTTACCCCTTCATCTTTGATTAATTTGTCCAAAAAAATTTCTATATCTTTTGAGTCAAACACATACCAAATTTGGATTTAAGTTCTAAATTAAAAGCTATTGCTCCCAAATCAAAATTATGTGTCAAATAAAGTAGATGAATTATGTAAATTCATGCACGTCATTGGTTAGTTGAACTTTACAAAATGAATCAAATTTAAGGTCAATAAAGTTGTGGTATGTGTCAAGTGAGCTGGCGTGCCAAATCAAAATTAACGCAAATTCTGTTTAATGAAAAAGGTTAAGATCGTGGAAATATTGTGATTACGGCTTGAACAACAAATAATATTTCAAATCACGTGCCATGCGAAGGAAAAGTAATAGGCATGAAGGCTTGAACATCAAGGTCTTTCATCCCGTTAAAAAACAAAAGTCAAGAGTGCGAATATTGTGATTAAGACTTGAACAACAAATTTGTCCTTTGAAACTCACTTGACCACTATACAACATTGTTCTATTTTGGTAAGCTAGTTCAATCTTCATAATATACACATATTTAACTTTTCCTTGATGTAACTAAAATATACAAATGGTACTACTAGGGGGTGAAAAGAATTGTGATTACTTCATTGGATGAAATCGCTTCACCACTATTCAATAACGTTCTTCTTATGTAAGCTTGCTCAATCTTCTTAATATATACATATTTAACTTTTCCCGATGTAAAAACATATAAATAGTAATTTTTTAAATAAAGTTGGTTTAAACTTCATGTGTATGTTACGAGCGGCTTTTCGGCCATGTCTCATGACCCCTTAGACACGCCCCATAGCGTCTTGGCAAGCCTCCCAACACCTAGCGTCATAGGTGGCCCCGTGGTCTTGGTCGCGCCAAGTAACAAGCGGGCCTATGCCTATGTCGCCCCACTGATCGCTCTCGCCAGCACCCAACCACAGGCAGATGCCAACAGCACCGCGCGTGCAGACTCTGATGCTATAGGCAAGGTTGTTGCCAACAGACCTGATTTTACCTTGTAGAAATATATGTCCTTTTCATTGTAAATATAGAGTAGTTTTATTTCATGTATTTTTATTATGTCTCTCTAACTTAGTTAGGTCAAGTCCTGTAACTTTGGTTTATTTTTTTAAAGCATTATTAGGGGGAATCAAGCAATTAAACTTTCTAGCAAGCAAACAATCCTCTGTACTGGTGTCTCTCCCCCTCAACACCGTGTTGCTTTTTTATAATAGCTTTCCTCAATGCAATCAAGCTTTCTTTCATTATCAGTTCTTTTTCATGGTCTTTTAATTGCTCTTGACATTGATTTTTTCGTACAATACTGATATTCTCGTCTAGCGTACAGAGTAGACCTCAATTGATGAATAGTAACTACACGAACATTAGTTGCTTAGCCTTACGTCGCCCCAAGGAATCTCAAGAAGGATCCGTATAAAAATTAGTATCATATCCTATGCTTGACATCGAACGAGGGAACATATTGCCATTACCACCATTTTTTACCATGAAGAGACGGTTGACATATTACCACCCATCGCGAATAGGATGGCAGTTCTAAGAACCATCCTAGTGCAAAGGTTGGATGACCTGGATAGGAGGATGCAACAGGCCGAAGGTGACATATCGAACATCAGTCGTGCTTTGAAGGATATTGGCAAATGGCAGCCTCAGAGACAACCAAATTTTAGGTAAATTCAAGGGCATCCAACAGGAGCGTACCAATGATTTAACCTATAGGGCACAAGAGACAGACATAGTGACTGTCATGCAGCAAACCATAGAAAATTTGACAAGCCAGCTCAATGTTATCAATGTTGTCAATGTTGCACTACAATGCCTTCCAAGTTAGAGGATCCCAATGCTTTCACTATTCCTTATAGAATTGGAAGTGCCAAGTTTTCTAAAGCTCTTTGTGATCTTGGGGTAAGTATCAATGAGTTGATTCCTAGAAGAATGATGACTGATTGAAGAATGATGACTGATTGGAGAGTGTGTATTGGCAAATGGCAGCCTCAGAGACAACCAAATTTTAGGTAAATTCAAGGGCATCCAACAGGAGCATACCAAGAATTTAACCTATAGGGTACAAGAGACAGACATAGTGACTGTCATGCAGCAAACCATAGAAAATTTGACAAGCCAGCTCATTGTTATCAATGTTGTCAATGTTGCACTACAATGCCTTCCAAGTTAGAGGATCCCTATGCTTTCACGATTCCTTATAGAATTGGAAGTGCCAAGTTTTCTAAAGCTCTTTGTGATCTTGGGGTAAGTATCAATTTGATGTCTTATTCGGTTTTCAAGACATTGGGAATTGGGAAACCAAGGCCCACATCTATGATATTGTGAATGGCCGATCATACTATAAAGAGACTTTTGAGAGTGATTGAAGATGTCTTGGTTCGTGTTGATAAATTCATTCTTCCGGCGAATTTTATCATTCTAGATTGTGAAGTCGATTATGAGGTGCCGATTATTCTTGCAAGACCTTTCCTTGCTACGGGAAAGGCTTTTAGTGATGTTGAAGCCAGAGAACTTACTTTCCAGGTTGGTGATGAAAAAGTGGTTTAATATGTGTATAAGTCCATGCGTCAACCCAATAGCAATGAGATGTGCTCTTTTGTGGACTTGGTGACCGATGTTATTGTTGATGAAACAAGTGCGGCGATCAACGTTGGTGATATGTTGGAGGCCGTCTTGCTCAACTTTGATGATGGCGAGATGGATAGCTTCATGGAATGTGTGAACTCTTTACAAGGAATGGGGTCGTACAACTATGAACCCCAAAAATTTTCTTAGATCTTCAAAGTAGGACAACTCTGCCTACAAAGCCTTCACTTAAAGAGCCTACTACCTTGGAGTTGAAGCCATTACCTCCACATCTTTGGTATGAATTTCTTGGCCTTTGTTCCACTTTACTGGTTATTTTTTCCTCTTGTATGACTAACTTGCAGGAGATTCTACATTGGCACTGCTATAAAAGAGGAAGAAGGATATTAGTGGACATTGGAGGATATTCGGGGTATAAGCCCCACATTTTGCATGCATAAGATCAACTTGGAGGAAGGTGCCAAACCATCTATTGAACATCAAAAGAGACTCAATAAGGCTATGCAAGAGGTTGTAAAAATGTAAGTTATCAAGTAGTTGGATGCCGGAGTAATCTACCCCATCTACGACAATTCGTGGACTTCTCCAGTTCAATGTATCCCGAAGAAGAATGTCATAACGGCGGTCACCAATGACAAGAATGAGTTGATTCCTAGAAGAATGATGACTGATTGGAGAGTGTGTATGGACTATCGTTAGCTCAACAAAGTCGCATGGAAGGATCATTTTCCACTTTCATTCCTAGATCAAATTCTTGATAGATTGACTAGCCGTTCTTTCTATTGCTTTCTTGATGGGTATTCGGGCTACAATCAAATTCTTATTGCTTCAAAGGATCAAGAGAAAATAACCTTTACATGTCCCTATGGTACTTTTGCTTTCAATTGGATGCCATTTGATTTATGCAATGCGCCGACGAATGCTCTAACGTGTATGATGGCTATTTTCACGGGCACGGTGAAGGATTACCTTGAATTTTTTATGGATGACTTCTTGGTGGTCAGGGATTCTTTTGATGATTGTCTTGCAAATTTGAATAAAGTGTTGGCAAGATGAGAAGAACAAATTTGTTGCTCAATTAGGAGAAATGTGATTTTATGGTTGAGGAAGACATTATCCTTAGCCACAAAATCTCAAAGAATGGAATTGAAGTTGATAAGGCAAAGATTGAGGTGATTTCTAAACTTCCACCACTAACTTTGGCGTGCAGAGTTTCTTATGTCACGCGGGATTTTACCGGTGCCTCATCAAAGATTTCTCTAAGGTGGTGAACCCGTTGTGTAAGCTTCTCGAGAAGGATGCGAAGTTTAATTCAATGATGATTGCATGAGCACTTTTCAATTGTTAAAGTTCAAGTCAACAACTACTCATGGCTTCACCACTCTAAATTAGAGTGTCCCTTTTGAACTCACGTGTGATGCAAGTCATGTAGTGGTGGGGGATTTCTTGGGGGCAACACATCAACAATAATTTTTATCCGGTCTACTATGCTAGTAAGACCATAAATAATTCCCAAGTCAACTATACCGTTACGGAGAAAGAGATCCTTGCCATTATGTTTGCAATTCAGAAGTTTTGCAGGTACTTGATGGGTGCAAAGGTCATTGTCCACACGGATCATGAGGCACTTCATTATCTTATGAGAAAGAACTATTCCAAAGCTCGATTGATGAGATGGGTGATTTTATTGCAAGAGTTTGATATTGACATCTAAGAGAGAAAAAAGAGTGAAAACCAAACTACAGACCACTTATCTCGTTTGGAGGAGGAGGGGAGGCCACATGATGGCCTGTAAATCAAAGACTCCTTCCCTGATGAGCAACTCTTGGCTATTTCAATGAGAGAGGTACCATGGTTCGTGGATCTAGTAAATTTATTTGTATGGGGTATCATCCTGGATGATTTCTCTTCAAACCATATGAAGAAGCTCAAATGTGATTGTCAAGATTATTATTGGTATGAACCATACCTTTTCTGGATTTTTACAGATGGTGTGATTAGAAGATGTGTACTGGAAGAAGAGCAAGGTAAAATCCTTGGGGCTTGTCATTCTTCTCTGTATGGTGGTCATCATGGTGGAGCGAGAACGACAAACAAAGTGATTAGTTGTGGTTTTTATTGGCCCAATCTTTATAAGAATGCAACTGATTTAGTAAAAAGATGTGATGAATGTCACCGGGCTAATGGAATCTCAAAGAAAAATGAAATGCCTCTCACTATCATTTTGTAGATTGATATTTTTGATGTGTGGGTTATTGACTTCATGGGTCCTTTTGTGAGTTCTTGTGGAAATACCTATATCTTGGTCGTGGTTGATTATGTGTCCAAATGGGTTGAGGTCGTTTCTCTACCCAACAATGAGGCAAGAAGTGTGGTGGCGCTCTTGAAGAACAATAGTTTCACTAGGTTTGGTAATCCACATGCTATTATAAACGATGGAGGGGGGGGTCACATTTTTGCACTAAGGCTTTCGACACATTACTTAGGAAGTATGGTGTTACTCATAAAGTCACGAATCCCTATCATCCATAAGCTAGCGGTCAAGTGGAAGTCTCCAACCGATAGATAAAGAGTATTTTATCAAAAATAGTGAATTCTAACTGGACGGGTTGGTCCAAGAAGCTCTATGATGCATTACGAGCTTATCAGACAACTTACAAAATACCTATCGAAATATCTCCATGCCGGTAGGTGTTCGGAAAAGCTTATCATCTTCTGGTAGAACTTGAGCACAAAGCCATATGGGTTCTAAAGAAGTTAAATCTTGATTGGGATGTAGCTTCTAACTTGAGGGTCGCACATTTGAATGAATTGGATGAGTTCTGGTACCATGCTTATGCAAGTTCATCCTTGTACAAAGAAAAGATTAAATATCTTCATGACAAATACATTTGGAATAAAGATTTCAAGGGGGGCGATCTTCTGTTGTTGTTTAACTCACTGTTGAGGATATCCCCGGGAAGTTAAATTCTAAATGAAGTGGTTCTTTTGAAATTGTGGGTGTGACACCTTTTGGTGCATTGGACTTGAAGAACAAAAACAATGAGGTATTCTGAGTCAATGGTCACCGAGTGAAGCACAATCAGGGAAAAGTTGGAGATGGCCACGTCATGGCGGTTATTTATTTCAATTGATGGTATTCTTCATCGTGCCGCGGTGTTAAATCAAGCGTTTCTTGGAAGGAAACCCATATTTATTTTTCCTTTTTTGTAGTTAGGTGTTATTTTTGTGCTAACTAGATTTGAAGTGTACTGCAGGGATAAGTGTTCCTTACATGAGAAAGAATTGGGGATCGTAGTTGAAGTGTGCGAACCACACAATTATAGTTGTTGCAGCAAAAGTGCTTTGTGGTTGCATGGAAAGTGGAAAATGCTAACTCTCTAAAGTTGGCTTGTTAGAAAAATGGTCGATCTGCGGCCACAACAAGGAATTTGTAGTCGCACACAAAATTTTGCGGACCACAAACAAAATGATGACTTAAGCTCACAAGGTAATAGAGTGCATACCGCAGCTGAAATTGCGTGGCCACACTCACTCCTCTTTCCCTTAGAACATCAACAATATAAATAAAGTGCTAGGGAAATTATTACACTTTTCCCTCTCTGAGCACAAAACTTGCACTATATTAAAATCTCTTGGTAAATCATTTGCCCACACTCCCAACAATTATGATCACTCATCCATTGCACTCATTAACATCTGGTATGCTTAAATTCCCTGTTAATTTTTTATTATTTTTTTAGTTTAGATTGTTTCTTTTTAAGTATTTTTAGGCTGTTTGTCAGTAGAACTCAATTGTACAACCATGTAGCGGTAAACCTGTAGTGGGTTATTTAATACTTGATTACTGGGGAATGGGCCAACACATTTACTTTCCTCTATGATGTTATCATGTAGAATTTTGCACAAAAATTGCAAAACCTAGAATTTTCCAACTAACATGTTCGTAATTTTTTGAATTCTGCGGCTGCACTTGAAATTGTATAGTTCGCACAAGTAAGTCTAGGGAAACTTTAGTAAAGAGCGGGTATGCGGCCGCAAGAAGAATTGTGCGGACCACAAAATTTGCATTGTGGTCATAAAATAACCCTTGTACTGTCATCAGAGAGTCTACAAAATTGTGACTCTAATGTGTGTTCGAAGGACAAATTGTGCGGACTGTAGAAAATATGTTGTGGCCGCACATCATCCAATTCTCTGTCATATGAGATTTGGAATATTTTTGGTTTTTGAGTTGTGCCCTAAGGAAAAATGTGCGAACCGCACTTCACATCTACGACCACAAGACAAATATTTCGGTTCGTAACGCCTTATCTACGACTGCAAGAGGAATTGTGTGGACCGCAGATCCTTATCTTGCAAGCTTGACTAATCTGTGACTTTCACTGTGTTTCTAGGTGTATACTTGCATATCTCCTTGATTGGTTGAACATTGAATTACAACTAACAATGCTTCTACTTGATACAGATAATGGTTCGATCTAGAGGAAAATGTGATACTTATAAAGGGAGGGGTGAACCTTCCAGGGGTAGAGGCAAGGGTGCTTTACCCCCTGCATACAAAACATAATTACAAAGAAAGATACAACCGGCAGTAGGAGATGTGCATATCTCTGCGAGTCAAGCTCTTATGTTCCATCTAGGGAAGCATCAGAGGGAAAATCAGCCTTTGTTCAAGGGCAGCCAGCTGTCCAGTCAAGGCCACCAAGGACATATCAGCTCAGGGACAAGTCATCTCTCATAGCACTTGTGAGGGTTTAAAAAGTGCTAGTTAGGCTTCTCAGCCATCCACTACACTTGTGCATGAGGCACAAGATACAATAGTTCAGGATATCCCCAATGATGGTATAGGGGGAGATGCTACAGCTGCCGACCTTCAAAGGTCGAAAAAGAAGGAGGTCTGGGAAGACCGTTTTGTTAGTCTGGCTGCCTTTACCAGCTTTCGTACTTGGTGGCCAGTGAAGTCGCTCACTCTTGAGCGACAATATTAGTTGAGAGAGAGAGAGAGCTATAACCCAGCAGTGTTGAGACAATTCAAGAAACGCAAGGGGTGGATATGATTTACCCAAAGTGTGGTGGATGCCAATAAATATCTTATCAAGGAATTCAATGCCAATGTGGCGCATATCAAGAAGGGGATAAAGGTAACCAAAGTGTGTAACCTTAAAGTGAGATTTGGACAAAATACTCTCAACACGTACTTGTGTTTTGAAGATGTCGAGCCGAAGGAATATTTAGAGAATTATGTAATGGGAGATGCAGTTCGTTCTTGGTTAGCAAAGATTCTAGCCGCTCCTGGGCCACCACCACCATGGATCATAGCAAGGTTCCTATCCACACGACACTCTGAGTTTCGAGGTAAAGGGGTGGCAAACCTTTGTCTGTAGCAGACTAGACCCGAGCCAAAATGAGATATACCTTTCGATTCCTCAAGTTAGTACTAGTTGCTTCTATTATGGCTGTGTACCCTTTCAATGTGGGTGACATGATGTTAGCCAACATCTTAGTGATTGCTCGGCAAGATGACTCATCCTACCCGTATCCTAAAACTATCACAGAATATATTATGGATGCAGGGGTAGAGCCGAGGAATTATGATACAAATGTGCGACCAAAGAAGTTTTTCTCTTGGTACTCACTGATGGATGCGAACAACCCTAAGAGAAAAGGTTAGTCGTCTACCACAGGCCAGTCCGATGAGCCCGCTGTGGTAGTTACAAAGGTAGTTGATATTCCATCCACTTCAACCAAGCCTTCCTCTAGTGCCGTAGATATGCATCCACCATCATCGTCAGTCTCTACTGTAGTTCCTGCCATAGCTTCCACCTCGACTTTGAGCCTTGTATCCATGCCTACTGCCCACTTTCTGCGCTACGAGTCTCCCAAACATTGGCAAGCCTCAACAACTAGATATAGATAGCAGTTGCAAAGCTGTCTAACTTATCCAGTACTATTGTAGCACAACCCTCTGTTCAGGCACCCCATTTAACCCCGACCGTGGAAGATACATTAAAGAAGTTCTTAGAAAACTAGAACACCATCATGGGTCAGTGATTAAGGAGATGGGAAAAGAAGTAAAGAAAATGAGAAAGTCCTAGGCTAACAAGAAGATAGGTAGACAAGTCTGGATACAGGTGACCAAGATTGCAACAGCCGAAGATATCCCCTTTGGCATGCTGATTGGTCCAGGTCCTACAACGTGATCAGCACCGTTGGCACCAGTTGGCCAGTTTTAGGAGCCAGAACTGGATGTCGACGCTATTGAGGTAGTGCGTTATATGTTCATCCACTCCCAGAGTTGAGGACGGTGAGATCTTGTTGGATGAGCCTCAAGGCGGTGACATTGCCGAGGACACATAGATGTCCAAGGAGCCATATGGAGTTTTCTTCACTCTCTCCCCTCTTTTACTCTTATTTTGTTAAGCATTGAGGACAATGCTTATTTTTATTGGGGGAGGGGGTGGAGTTACTTTATTGATCTTATTTGATATTTTGAGATATTTGGCCTGTAATTACTTGATATTATTTTGTTTTTCTTTCTCATTATGTATGTATTCTTCCTCTTCTCTCATTATGTATATATCTGCTCTTTCCCCCTCATTATGCATATTAGTTATGCTTTCAATAGTTTTTGCTCTGTAGTTTCTATATGTTTGTTTCCTTATTAGTTAGTGTTTGATTTAGTAGCTTCCTTTTATGTTCTAGTAGATAATAAGCATTTCATTTTCTTAATGCCAAGGTTCTTTTTAAAGGTAGTTGTTGTGTGAACCGGTTGACTCATCCCAACGATGGATGGCGTGACAACCTTCTTAAGGGAATAAGTACGTTTTGTATTTAGGTAATAATAGTAGTAATGAGTACAAAGACCTAATTAAGTCAAACTTGAAGAGTCAAATATGCTTCATTTGTCACCAATACATTTAACTATGTGCTTATGGTTATAGACAAGGTTTTTAAAAGGAAATAGCTCTAGCTAGTAACTTTGTGACTCTTGTGTTGATTTGGTACCATCGGGTGGTCTAATTGGACCATAGTGATCTTCAATCTTGAATGTGGTCATTATGGGCCATCGACTATATCCTCTTTAACAATCTAGTTGTGTAAGGGGTATGATGCTTTGTTTCTAGTACAAGTACCCATGTGAAAGGTCTAAAACTTTCCCCGAATATGTTTTAAGGCGAAATCCTAAGTTTAGCTTGGCTTGAGAAATGATTGTAGGCTTTTATTGGGCCGTTTGAGTTTTCTATATCCTAACAATGTTTTCATCCCTAGTCAATCCCGTCGAGCCTTTAGTCTTTCTTATTGGAAAACCATGTTATAAGTCATTACCTGTTCTATCGAGACCCTCTCTTGGCACCCGAGCTTTCCTTAACACTCGTGTGAAACAAATTGCTAAAAGCATAATATTGGGGGAGAGAAAAGGAAACAGAAAAAGGTATTAAAATGATGATAAGTAAAGGCAAGAAAAGAAAAAAGAACAAAAAGAAAAATACAAAAAAAAGTTAATATGTGGAAGAGTTGAAGGGATTCAAAGAGAGATAATGACCTCGAATATGGAGAAGTCAAAAGGGGAGAAAATAAATGTACCGATCAAAAAAGAGTTATGTTAAGTTTCTCTAGTCCCCTAAGGAAAAGAAAGTTCCTCAAAGAATCTGTAAAGTGCGAGCTGAAAAATAAAAGATGGAGTGCTTAAGGAAAGTGTAATCACTTACCCATATTGTATCAAACCCTAATCCAAAAGCCTTTATACAGCCCGAAAGAAGTTCTACTTGATTTTGAGCCGAGTGAGCTTACATTAGTGGTGATCTACACGAGGGGAAAGCCTATGATACTTGAAGTCATACCTGTGACATTCTGTTAGAGATATGAGTGAGCCTTGCATAAATCTTTAAATTGAGTGCTCATTTATTAAGTGATCTTAGCAAATGGAAGGTAGATGAGGAAGAATTTGGAGTCCACCATGACCTACAAGATAGAGATAGAGTCCTTGATGAGTAAAGTCATCTCTTGAGGCTCAAATGCCACATTAGAGCTATATATGCATAAATATTTAACTTATCACCTTATTAATAATGCATGATGGTGTGGGTAATTATTGGTCCCAACTGAGGTGTGAATGGCTCACTTGTGGCTAGATGTAATGACCCTTAATTGTTGGAGGTGAGAACTAATTTAATTGCTTGAGGACAACAAAGACTTAAGTTTGGGGTAGTTGATAAGTGGAGATTTTGACTACTTAGTAGTGGCTTTTCGATTTTGGTTTAGCCTATAAACATTGAATTATATTCCCGAAACTGATAAAATTGAGCTTGGTAGATGAAATTCGACTAAAAAAGGAGTTTTCCGGAACACAAGGCAATAAAAGGCACAATAGCATAAATGTGCGGTCCGCATAAGGAATCCTATGGCCACAGAAGAAATTTTGGATCGTAGAATTCCATCTGCTGCTGCAAACCAAGAAGAAAAGGTGATGTGCGGACCGCACATGAATTATGCGGCCACAAAGCTGGGCTAAGAGGTGAAGATCAGAGAGTGTAAAAGAAGACCAAGTCCAGAGCCTCTGAAGAATTCCTTGCGTTCACAATCCTAATTATGCATATCGCCGAAGAATTGCCTTGCGGCCGCAGAATTCCAGTTCCTGTCAGATGAAGAAATCTGCATACCGCACATGGAATTGTACGGTCGCAGAACCTCCGAGGGTCGTTTTTGTCTGAGATTTTTAGCCTTGTATAAATAGACGAGTTTCAAAAAGTAGGTGTAGTTTGAACCTCTGAAAGTTCTGTAGCCATTTTTCTTTGCCACTTTAGGAAGTTTTGCATTATTTTGGTGTTTTAACATTAGATTTCTTTATTTTGATCTTCCAATATGAGTTTAGTTAGCTCTTCTTCTCTATTTTCTATACTTTCTATCACGAGTAGCTAGATTTCTACTAGGATTGTGACCCAACCCCAGTGTGTAAACCTTATGGGTGATTAATTTAGTGCTTGCTTATGATTGGATGTTTATTGCAGCTTAAGTTCATGGATCAATTGTAGAATTGATGGTCGCAAATATTGATTTATGCCTCTTTGACTTAGTCTCTACTTGAAAAAGAGGGAATTAGTCTCGGATAACTTAGCTAACAAGGAATTAGATCAATTGAGAGATTGATCAACCCAATTAAAGGGTCCAACCTAGAGATAGTAACAACCCAACTTGAGCTCTTATCAACAGTTTTGGTTGATACCCATTTGTTCTTGAGAAAGCCAAATTGGAAAAACCAGTCTCAGGTCGAGAGGTAATGAGAATTTAATTGAGAGTTGTGAGCTATAATACACCCCAAATTATGCATTAAGTCTTTATCCCATTATGCAAACACCTAGTCCATGGTCATAGCCCTAGGTTTTTTATTCATTTGAAAAAATCTCAAAAACAATTATTTCTAGTCTTCTATATTTAATTTGCAATCATTAGGTTACTATTAAAATAGAAACAAAAACCTCATTGTGGAAGTGCTATGGTTCTTTCTGAAGGTAGTTGTTGTGTGAACTCGGTGATTCGTCCCAACGATGGATGGCGTGACAACCTTCTTAAGGGGATGAGTCGGTTTTGTGTTTAGGTAATAATAGTAGTAGTAGTAGTAATATATAAAAAGACCTAGTTAATTAAAACTTGAAGAGTCAAACATGCTTCATTTGGCACCCACACATTTAACTATGTGCTTATGGTTAGAGACGAGGTCTTTAAAAGGAAATAGTTCTAGTTAGTTACTTTGTGACTCTTGTGTTGACTTTGGTACCACCGGGTGGTCTAGTTGGACCATAGTGATCTTCAATCTTGAATGTGGTCATTGTAATCCCTCGACTCTATCCTTTGTAACAATCTAGTTGTGTGAGGGGTTAGGTGCTTTGTTTCTAGTCCAAGTACTCATGCAAAAGGTCTAGAACATGCCTCGAAGGCAAAATCCTAAGTTTTGATTGTAGGCTTTCCTTGGCCCATTTGAGTTCTCTATTTTCTACCAATATTGTCATCCCTGGTCAACTCCTTCAAGCATTTAGCCTTTCTCATTGGTAAACCATATTACAAACCATTACCCATTCTATTATGACCCCCTCTTGGAACCAAGCTTTCCTTAACACTCATATGAAACAAATGGCTAAAAGCATAAGTTTGGAGGAGAGAAGAGAAAACTGAAAAAGGTATTAAAAAAAAGAAATGATGAGAAGGAAAGACAAGAAAAGAAAAAAGAACAAAAAGAAAAATGCAAAAAAGTGAAAAAGTGCAAGAGTTGAAGGGATTCAAAGAGAGATAACGATCCCGAATATGGAGAAATCAAAAAGGGAGAAAATGAATGTAATGATCAAGAAAGCGTGATTTTAAGTCTCTCTAGTCCCCCAAGGAAAAGAAATTTCATCAAGGAATTGGCAAAGTGCGAGCCAAAAAATGAAAGATGGAATGCATAAGGAAAGTGTAACTACTTACCCATATTGTATCAAACCCTAATTCAAAAGCCTTCATTATAACCCGAAAGAAGTTCTACTTGATTTTGAGCCGAGGGATCTTACATTAGTGGTAATCTACATGAGGGGCAAGCCTATGGTACTTGAAGTCGTACTTCTGACATTCTCTTGAGAGAGATGAGTGGGCCTTTAATAAATTTTTTAATTGAGTGCTAATTTCTTAAGTGAGCTTGGAAAATGAAAGTAGAGGAGGAAGAGTTTGGAGTCTACCATGACCTATAAGATAGAGCGAGAGTCCTTAATGAGTAAAGTCACCTCTTGAAGCTCAAATGCCACATTAGAGCTATATGTCCATTAATGTTTAACTTGTCTCCTTGTTAATAATGCATGAGTGGTGTGGGTAATTGTTGGTCTCAAATGATGTATGAATGGATCACCCATAGCTAGCTGTAATGACCTTTAACTCCTGGAGGTAGGAACTAATTTATTTGTTTGAGGACAAGCAAAGACTTATGTTCGAGAGAGTTTATAAGTGGCGATTTTGACTGCTTATTAGCGCAGTTTCGCTATTGTTTTAGCCTAAAACATTGAATTATATTCTCAAAACTGATGAAATTATGAAAACTTGCAGGAATGATGGAAGTTAAGCTCACGAGATGAAATTCAATTCAAAAAGGATTTTTTCGAAACACAAGAAAATAAAAGTCACAGAAGCACAAATGTGCGGTGCACAAAAGAAATTCTGCGGCCGTAGAAGAAATTACATACCACAGAATTCCATCTGCGACCGCAAACCAAGAAGAAGAATTTAACAAAACATTTTCCCGAAGTGCGGACCACACTTGAGTTGTGCGGCCGCAAAGCTGGGCTAAGAGTTGAAGATGAGAGAGTGTGCAAAGAGACCAAGTCTAGAGCCTCTGAAGAATGCCTTGCGGCCGCAGTCCTAATTATGCGGACCGCAGAAGAATTGCCTTGTGGCCGCAGAACTCTAGTTCCTGTTAGTTGAAGAAATCAGTAGACCGTACATGGAATTGTGCAGCCACAGAACCTCCCATGGGAGGGGGGGAATTTTTGTCCGAGATTTTCAGCCTTGTATAAATAGATAAGTTTCAAAAATTAGGTGAAGGTTGAACCTCTGAAAGTGCTGTAGCCGTTTTTCTTTGACACTTTAGGAAGTTTTGCATTATTTGGGTATTTTAACGTTAGATTTATTCATTTTAATCTTCCAATATGAGTTTAATTAGTTCTTCTTCTCTATTTTTTGTACTTTCTATCATGAGTGCTTGTTTATGATTGGGTGTTTATTATTTAGCTTAAATTCATGCTTCAATTGTAGAACTGATGGTTATAAATATTGATTCATGCCTATTTGACTTAGTCTCTACTTGATAAAGAGGGACTTAGTCTAGGATAACTTAACTAACAAGGAATTGGGTCAATTGAGAGACTGATCAACGCAATTAAAGGGTTCAACCTAGAGATAGTAATAACCCGACTTGAGATCTTATCAACAGTTTTGCTTGATACCCATTTGGTCTGAGAAAGCCAAATTGGGCAAAACTATTCTCTGACCGAGAGGTATTGAGAGGGTAATATAGAGATGTGGGCTAATACACCCCAATCAACAAATCAAGCATTAACGTCTTTATACCATTAGGCAAACACCTAGGCCATGGTCACAACCCTAGACTTTTAATCCATTTGAAAAAACCTCAAAAATAATTATTTTTAGTCTTCTGTCTTTAATTTGCAATCATTAGATTAATATTAAAATTAGAAACAAAAACCTCATTGTGGAAGTGCAATCTCGATATTCCACTTGCTCATTTTGAATATATACTCATAATTCACATCTTAGCTCCTTGGGAATTTGACCCTGACTCCTAGTTGGCTATTTATTATAGCATATGATCGTTACATATCTCTATTGATGTGTGCATTTAGATATGATCACTAGTCATATCCTCCCATGTTCTGATTTACCCCGTCGGTGAGCTACGAAGCGAGCGCTTCACATCATCTTTCAGTGAAAAGGGGAATGTACTTAAGTAGGATGCATCCTTTGATACTCCATTGTATTGGAAAGTGTTCATGATTTCTTCAAACTCCATCAAGTGAGTGTTAGGATATTCGTTCACTTTCCCTCTGAAAATGCAGTTGTTTTGGATAGTTTGAAACAAGTCGCGCTTCAACCCAAAATTATTCACTGCTACTAGTGGAGGTTTGATACTGGACAGTCTCTGATTATAGAGTGGTCTGGCATAATCATCCAATGCTCTACCGGGCCTGGGTATAGCATTCTCCGAGTAGTCTTCAATCAAGGGTCAATTTAGATTGAATCTTCTACCCCCATCATCGTTGATGGTCCCCTTAGCAACTCTACAGGCTGCCTTAACTGCTATTCGTGCATCTTCTTATCTCTATTGTGCTACCTCTCTTGTAGCTAAATCTACTACGTCCTCACCGTCTTTAGCCATATGTTACGGGGTTGAAGGTTGCCTCAAAATTTTTTCGGTGATATCTTTCTCTTTCCTCAACTTTTGCAAACACTTTTCTACCTCTGGATTTTATGGAGTCAATTTATTTGAAGACAATCTAGTCATATACTAAAGAAGTCAATATGTTGCCTGCACACAGAAGAGGAAACCTGTGAAGAATAAAATAAAATAAAAAATTCTTGAATTAGCACCAAAAACTAATTTGAACGTTATTGATTGCCTCCCGGCAACCGCGTCAAAATTTGACAAGTTCAAAACACACAATTAAATTATGAACGCTAATCAAAGATAGTATAGTATAATATTATATCCACGTAGATTGAATTTAAACAGTATTCTCATAGTTTCTAGCTTGATTTCTATCTAGGAGCATCAACCGTTGAGATTTATATGATTAATAATTATAATTAACTAAGAATCTAAAGCATATTACTAGTTACTATCGAGATAAGGAATAAACAAATAAGGTTATTAGTAGGAGAAGATAGAATTTTGACAAGATAGATGCAAGATAATTATTCGAGCTCTAAATCTAGATCATTCACTTCTAATATTAAAGCGAGTCTATCGAATTTACTCAATTACTAGTTCAAACATTCAGAAAAAACTCCTCTCTCTATTAAGTCTCAACCTCACGAGATGTACCAAATTAAGCACTTTAAAGATATGCAAGAATCTATGAACTCAACCAACAATATAACGCCAAGATATCACAAGTTATACCTCTCTCGATTACATGAACTAGTGAATATAGATGCAACAATTAAATCTTCCAAAACGATTCAATACATAAAACTAGAGTTATAATCCACAAACAATCATCAATACACCAAATCCATCAAACCCTAAAGGGAACTACTCCATAGACATGGAGAAATTCATCACAAATATAATTAAAGTATAGGAAAACATAGATTCGATCCAAGCTCGAGTCTTGGGTGAGGAATGACTGATGAAATCCTTGTTCTTGTGTTCTTCCAAATCCTCCTTAGCTTCCTTAAGTCGAATGTATGTCCAAAGTCCCATAGCAAAAAATGTTTCTTGTGTATTTATACCAAGTAGGAATGAACTCGGACAAAATTACCCTCTTTAAGCCGAAGTGGGAAAACCTACAAACTTTTTACACTTCATGCGTTGCACTATGCCACGCAGGGTACACAACATTAGTGCAATTTGTTCAGTTGTAAACTCTCTGAACTTAGCTTGTCTGACAAATTTTGTATTCATGCTACGTACCATGCAATGCACTATGCCTAGCATTAGTGTATTTTTCTACCAGACCCAAAAATTACAAGTCTCTGAACTTCTCAAATTTCTAACGCACATTTGCACTAATGCGACACACTTTGCTATGCAGAGTGCGAAGCATTAGTACGAATATCATTACCCTTGCGCTTTCTTCCAACTTTCATGTGCAACACCGGTCCACGAGCCCATACGCGATACCCATTTAATTTCTTGGCTTTTACTTGGACTTCAAAGCTTTAGATTATTCGATTTAGCTCCCGAATATCATTTTAACTCAAAATCACTTTCTGTAAGGCATAAAATATACAATAAATGCAATACACTAACATTTAAGCTCAAACACAAGTAAAATACAGTAATTTAAGTGTAAACTAGGACTAAAATACGTGATTCTAGCCTACCATCAACAATTTACCCAAGGCGATCCAAGTAGCGAAATGCCTTGGGGACTATAAAGTAGAAGCTCGAAAAGATAAGTCTCAGCCGCCTGTCCGAGGTGGATACAAAGTGGGCCAACCTATTAATGGTGGCTCTAGTAGAAGTGGAGGAGATCAAAGTGCAACCAAATCTAAGGCTCCTTCCTCAGGCAACAATATTGTTGCATCTAATAACAACGATCGGGGGAGGAAGCCCTTATCACGATATTGTCATTGCGACGGACTACACTAGAACAATGAATAATGAATGCCCACATGCACAGATGAACACTCATCAAACTTTTGATGATGAGATGTATGAAGATACAAATGGTGCTAACCAGACAGAACCAATAGGTACCTTCATCACACTAGTTTGTTTAATTTCTTAGGCCTTAGCGGGAACCAACAATGGTATTTATGAGAAGAAGGGCCCATGCTCAACTACCAAGAAAGGGAAAAAGAAGGCGTATGGGGGGCCTCCTCTTAACCAAGAGAAGACCTTGATGTTCGTAGCGATGAAAGTTATTGGCATGCCTATTCGGGAAATGATAGACACTGGCGTTACTCATAAAAGAGTGCTAGTGAAGTTGGGTCTTTAGGAAGGAAAATTCAACTTTCGCATGGTGGTCATAGATGACTTTGAGATGATAGTTGGGTTGGAATTAATAAGGCAAACCAACACTGTTCCTATAACTTATGCAGATATGCTGCTGATGGGGGAGCCAATGAGGTTAATCCATACATTATCCTACGCACAACCATAAAGATAGCCACGGAGAACATCTCGGCCTTACAGTTGAAGAGAGGATTCAAAAGACATGAACCTATTTTTGGCTACCCTTTGTATTAAAGATATTGAACGCTCTTCAGGTCTCATTCTTGTGCCTGTGAAGGAGTTGCGAAGTGAGTTTGAAGACGTCATGTAACATGACATGCCAAAGCGTCTCCTGCCTAAGTGCACCGTGGACGATGAGATTGAGATGGTACTGGGTATGAAGCCACCTGCCTGGGTGCCTTACAAAGTGTCACAACCTGAATTCGTCGAGCTTCGGATACAATTAACAGAAATGCTAGATACGGGGATTATTGGCCCTCCAAGCCCCCTTATGGGTCCCTTGTAATATTCCAAAAGAAATAGGACGACACCCTATGACTCTATGTGGATTACCAGGCCCTAAACAAAATCACTATGAAGAACAAATACCCTATCCCGTTATTTCAAGTCCGAATTGCTAAGGGAAATGAGCACAAGATGACTTGTGTGACACGATATCGGTCGTATGACTTCCTGGTCATACAATTCGGCTTGACTAATGTTCCACCCATATTTTCACCTTGATAAACCAAGTCTTCCAAGAGTACATTGACGAATTCATAGTGGTCTACTTGGATGGAATTATGGTATATAGAAAAACATTGGAGGAACACCCGGAGCACATGCGGAAGGTCCTAACCCGACTGCATGAGTACAAATTATATGTGAAGTTATCCAAGTGCTCATTTGCCTGAAAGAAGATTGGCTTCCTCATACATATCATCGAGGAAGGGCAGATAAAGATGGACCAACAAAAGATTCAGGTTGTCGCAGATTGACCACCGCCTATGGATATCCATGCCTTGAGGGAATTCCTTGGATTATACAACTTTTATTGGAGATTTGTGAAGAATTACTCTCCCATTGCATTGTTGTTGACAGAACTCCTAAAGAAATTCATGCCTTGCGATTGAGGTCCTAAGAGAGCGGAGGCCTTCAACGCATTGAAAGTCACTATGTCTAGTAGCCCCGTCTTGGCCCATCCTGATTTGGCCAAGTCATTCGAATTACAAACGGATGCCTCTGACTATAGTCTAGGCAAAGTCTTGCTATAAGAGGGGCATCCGGTTGCGTACGAGAGCCAAAAGTTGAAGGATGCAGAATGATGTTATGCCACCCACGAAAAGGAATTATTGATTGTCGTCTATTGCTTTTGCCATTGGAGGCACTATCTCCTGGGAACCCAATTCCTGGTGAAGACAGACAATACAACTGTTAGCCATTTCATGACCTAGCCAAAGCTGAATGGTCGTCAGGCTAGGTGGCAGGGACTCCTAGAAGAATTTCACTTTAACCTAAAGTACCGAAGTGGGAACACTAACCAAGTTGTTGATGCACTCAGTCGGAGGGTTGAATTAGCATCGGTGTGCCTACTCTCCATCCTAAGGTGGAGGAAAGTGGCAACCACTATAAGAGGCCAAATACAAGATGTAATTCCAAAGGATCCTGCTGCACAGTATTTGGTCGGTTTGCTAGGACAGTGCAAGACTCACTAGTTTTACATGAAATATGAGTTCTTGAAGGTGAAAGGGAGCCAAATTTATGTTCCTAAAGGAGGAGATATGCGAAGGACTCTTCTGATGTAATGCCATGATACCATGTGGGACGGCCACCCAGGTGAAGAATGAACCATGAAATTATTGTGTTGTGCTTATTTTTTGCCTCAAATGGCTGATGATGTTGCTTAGTATGTGAATACTTGCCTAGTATGCCAGAAAGACAAGTCAGACTGCTTGACACAAGGAGGACTTTTGGAGTCATTTTTCTAGCTAGAACTCGGTCGAATAAGAATCATTGATTCCCTCTGCTGTCAATTTCTTGTTCTAAAGAGATCTTGGGAAAGCATTTCATTGGATTTCATCACGGGATTGCCCAAGGTCGGAGGTCTTACAACTATCCTGGTTGTGGTGGATCAGTTTTCCAAATATATTACATTTATAGCAGCCCCACAACAGATATCAACAACATATATCAACAGAAGATACAACTCAACTCTTCTTCTCTCATGTTGTCAAATACTAGGGTCTACCTAAAGACATCGCTAGTGATTGCGACTCTCACTTTACTACCAACTTTTGGGCTCTGCTCTTTAAGTGCCTCAGGTTCAAATTGATCCACAGTTTAAGTTTCTGTACGCAATCTGATGGCCAGACGGAGCGGTTCAATGGAATGCTGGACGAATTTCTCTGCCATTTTGTTACCAGATCACAGAATAATTGAGTAAAGCTTCTGGATGCTGCTCAATTGTGTTTCAATTTACAAAAGAGCTCAAGTTAAACAAAAAACTTTTAAAATTATTACCGGACAACAACCACTACTCCCATACAGTGTGAATGCCCCAAACATATCAAAATCCACTCGAGCTACTAGCTTCTCAAAGGAATGGAAGCAAAATTTAGAGATAGTACAAAGTTATCTTGTCAAAGCCCAAAAGCGGATGAAGAAGCATGCTAACCAAAATCGTCACTTTATTGAATACCAAGTAGGAGACAAAGTGATGGTGAAAATCCTAAAGCGATACTTGTTTATAGGGGTCCATGATCATCATTTGTTGCAAAAATACATTGGACCTATGTCTATTAAGAAGCGCATTGGAAAAGTTTGCATACGATGCTAGGGTATACCAGGTGGATACCCCAGCCTGGTGGAAGATTCATCCAATCTTTCATGTTAGCCTTCTGAAACCATTTCGGAAAGACATGGAGGATCCTTCACGGAGCCAACTCACAATACCAATATTCGAGGCCCTAATTCAATCGAAAAAAGGCATGTTGAAGCTATTCTCAATGATCGAGTGGTTCATGCTTCAAGAAAAGATCACCAAAAGTAGGGGTGTGCATTCGATTTATCGATTCGATTTTGACCCTTATCGATAATTACTTATCGATTATCGATTTGTACATATGCTTATCGTTATCATTTCAATAAGGTTTCGATTTTATTGATTTTGATTTATCGATTTTGGGGGCTTATCGATTCGGTTATCAATTACACCAATAAGTAAATTTGCGTGATTCAACGAAAAGTATATCGCTATAAACGCGCCTAACTAATATGAACAAAAAGAAGCTAAAATAAGATGAACACTATTTATAATATAAAAATTATGCCAACAGGCACATGCAACAAAACTAAAGTAAGAGATCAAATGTATGCCACCAACACTCCAACGGTATAAAAAAATAAAACACATCATCACGGCTAATTCTGTTTTCCACTAATTTGAAATTCATTCCCTTGATCTTTGAATATAATCATTCCTTAAATGTGGTAGAGAAAATAATATGGTAAGGGACTTAGGGTAAAGGAAATGTTATAGATTAGGGAAAATAATATTGTATAACCGCATTCAAAATAGTAGCGAAATATATACAAATTATGTATGTTATATTAATCTACACAAATAGGTAATTACTCATTTAACAAGTGTCTACAGTTTAGGGGTGTGCATTCGATTTATCGATTCAATTTTGACCCTTATCGATAATTACTTATCGATTATCGATTTGTACATGTGTTTATCGTTATCGTTTCAATAAGGTCTCGATTTTTGATTTCGATTTTAATAACAAATAATCGATTCTATTTATCGATAAACCGATTCGAATGCACACCCCTAACCAAGAGTTCTTGGTGAAATGGCAGAGTCGTAATACAGAGGAGAATACTTGGGAGAGGGAAATAAACCTCAAAGCCTACAAGAACCTGATCGATGATTACCTTAAAAGTAAGGCGCCGAGGACGTCACCAACATAGGTGTGGTATAATGTCATGGGCAACTTTCCAACCATGGCCCATGACACCTTGAACGCACCCGCGCCAAGTGAAAAATGCATATGTGCCTATGTCGCCCAATTGATAGCCCTCACCAGCACCCAACCGCATGCAGATGCCAACAACACCACGCGCGTAGACATTGTGTCACGTGCATACTCTGATGCTAAAGACAAGGTTGCTCCCAACTAACCTGCTTCTACCTTGTAGGATTCTATGTCCTTTTCATTGTAAATATAGAGTAGGTGTGGTACTCTAGAGTCGTGAGGGGTAAGAATAGAGTGGGCATCCTGGCAGATAAGGACCCTAGGGAGTCCGTGGTGGAGGTTAGGCGAGCGAACGATAGGTTGATGTCTATCAAGTTGGTTATCGGGGGATGCGTCCTAAATGTCATCAGCGCCTACGCACAACATGCGCGCTTAGATGAGGAGGTCAAGAGGAATTTTTGGGATGAGTTGGTGCGTAGTATTCCCCAATCTGAGAAGTTGGTCATTGGAGGGGACTTTAATGGTCATATTGGAGCAGATGCTAGCGGTTATGGTGAGGTGCACTGTGGCTTTGGCCTTGGGGTTAGGAACGGAGGAGGCTCTGTGCTGTTGGAGTTCGCTAGGGCTTCCGAGATTCTGATTGCTAACTTGACATTTTAAAAGAGGGAGGAGCATTTGGTTACCTTCAAAAGTTCGACGGCGAGGACCCAGATCGATTACCTCCTTCTCAGAAGGAGCGATAGAGGTTTATGCAGGGACTGCAAGGTTATTCCGGGAGAATACCTTTCAACCCTTCATAGACTCCTAGTGATGGATGTCGGAATCTGGGTGAAGAAGAAGCGGATGGGTGCTTGGGGCCAACCGCGAATTAGATGGGGTGCTTTGACTAAAGAGAAATCCCAGGAGTTGGAGAGGAGTTTAGTTGATGGTAGAGCTTGGAGTAGTTCTGGGGTAGCAGACGCAATGTGGCCAGAGACGACGAATCTGGTTAGGGAGGCAGCACGGGATGTGCTTGGGGTAACCAAAGGCTATCTAGGAAGTGTCACACCTCCTTTTGGCGCACCGCACCCCTCGAAGGGCTTGGTAAAATGGAGTAGGAGTTTTTCCAATTAAAGGACAATCAAAACGGGATTCATTTATTAAGAGATTCAGAGTCGCCACTTGGAAGATTTATGGTGTCCCAAGTCACCGGTTTGAATCCCGAATTGAGAAAAAGTTTGACTCTATTTAACAGTCCGCGAACCAGAAATCCGGATAAGGAATTCTGTTAACCCGGGAGAAGGTGTTAGGCATTCCCGAGTTCCGTGGTTCTAGCACGGTCGCTCAACTGTCGTATTTGGCTTACTTATCTGATTTATACCTTGCTTTAATTCATGTGAAAAAATTCAACTTTTAACCGCTTTTAATATTATTTTACAAGAATTGCAACGTTGTGAAAATGTATTTCGGATCACACCGTACCAGTACGCCTGTGACCTTTAACGCATTTCAACATCGTTAAGATTTGGATTTGAGTCACATAAATGTACACCCGACTTTAAGAAAGTAATATTATCAAAGTACGCGCCTAAAGCAACTACGCGTTTATTATCTTTGGGGAACATCGTAAAATTCGCTAAACGGTCCCGAAGTCTAAGTATTTCAATATAATTGATTGAGGGCCTCGTGCATGTTATTCTTGAAACGACGCTCATTTCACTTCTTTTTAAAGGGCCGAACTTGTGGTGTGCTATGTTTTCTATTGTTATTTTTTTTTATAAAGAAGAATAATCTTAATTAATTAATATCGGTAAACGACCTAACTCTAAAATTTACTTTCAAACTAATCTCAACCAAATACTCATGAATTGCAGAAGGAAACATGCCTATCATTTTATTCGAAAACATACAGGATCGGATAGTTTGGGCCTACTGCTATGGAAGTCAGGCCCAAGAGGCATATTATCACTTTGACTGTACATGCGAATAACAATCGTCTGATCTTCATATTTGAGCCCACCAAATCTATTTAAAACAGTCGCTTGAACGATATTAATTTCCAAAGGTAAACTAACTCGTTAAAATTCAGATTCGATTTTCATGCTTGAATTGACAAATCTACGCCTATCATTATAGTGTTCATGCTGCACTTATACCTGAATAACTTGCAGACTTAATATAACTATTGCTGGATCTGAAACTTTAGCCTTATTAATACTTGAATCAATCTAAAAGTTCTGTTCAATTATTTACAATAATTGGCTAATCAAAACAAATTGAAACTAATCTATCATCAGGGCTTCACAGAGCTAAAGCAGGGTTCAACTAACAGAAACATTGAACTATTGTTCAAACTCATAGGTGTGCTGTATCATGAATACTTAAACCTAAGTACATGTCAAATTTAAATTTTTTGAATGACAGAACAGAAAACAGTAATACAACTACTTAGAACTATAACGATTCCAAACAGCAATTCCATAGCATAACAACTTTGATTCTCATTTATATTTCAACCATAATTTTACAGGATGCTGCTTCAGAACATGTACCTGGGTATTGAAGAGCAAAAGAAAAAGAAATCAGCGAGGAAGCAGCAGCAGCTCATAACAACAGCAACATGTACACAACCACATCAACAAAGAACAAACAGCAATAGAACAACAACAACCAGCAGGCAGTTCAACAACAACCAGCAGCAGTTCACAACAACAACAGCAGCAGTAAGACACACCAACAACAGCAGGCAGCAGGACAACAAACAAGAGCAGGAACTACTTCCTTCAGAATCCATTTTAAATGACAATAGACCCCAATGTATTCGAACTTAAACACTTAAACTCTTAATCTCTAATGAACTTCTATATTTTTTCTATATGTGTGTTTGTTTTGTGCTTTTCAGTGAGTGTGTGTGTATATCTCTCCCTTTGTGTTTCAAAGTTCTCTCCCAGGCTCCAGTATTTCTGTCTCTGAATACTCTCTAGTGTTCTCCCTTCTACTTATAACAGAAAAATTCCCCTGGGACACTTCAATTGTCAAATTAAAAATAGAACTCTGCCCAGCCCATAATATTCTCACTGTTAAACCACTAAATCTTGTCTAAGTATGGGATATTGATACAAAAATGCTAAACACATGGTGCTGATGGGATACCCTGCTGTACAACAGGTTCCACTAGGTTGTACCATGTGCCTTGCATCATGACTATTAGCTTTTCTGATTTTCCTAAGTAAACTAAACAGCTATACCCAATTCCACTCAGATTTTAAAGTCACAGGTAAGCTGAAACTTTGATCTAACAGTGATTCAAGGATTAAACAGGCCAATTCCAACTTACTGCCATATTGTTCTAAACCTATTCTCATACAACTAGTTGAGGACACTACAAAACAATCAATTATCAGCTATAACAAACAACAACAGCTAATTCAAATACACAGAACCAACCAACAGACATAAAAGTTCAATTCAGACAAAAACAAACCACTGCCCGGGATTTCACACAAACAAATTCTACGAGATTAGACGACGACATTCAATTAACTATAACACGTATCATTGATAACAAATTAATCGATAAAATAGTGATTCTAAAAATCTCGGCCAAAAATGAAACTAAGTATTCGACGACGCTAATCGAAGCGAATACACATTTGACAACATATGCAATCAAATAAACAACACAGGAGAATAATTGACCAAATAAAAGGTCTTTGGGAAGAAGTGACAACAGGGACGGCCAAAAAAATGAGAAGAATTCAAGAGTTAAACTAAACAAATACACAAAACAAATAAATACCTAATTGAAATAAACAGGAAAAAGGAAATTACCTCAAAAGAAATCGAAATCGGACGGACCCGGCCCCAAAGGATTCGAGTTTTCGCATTTTGAAGTTAAACGGAGTTTAATTGAAATGTTTTCAAACGAAAACACTTCAATTAAAGTCCATTAACTTCAATTACTGTTAACTTGGACAAAAATCCCTAATTCTCGAATTCTAGGGTTCTTGGGGGTCGGTTTTAGGGCTCGAGTGGTTCGGGCTTGATTCGAACCAGGCTAAGGCTGGTAGGGGTATGAAGGAGGCCTAGGGATGCTATGGTGCGAGTTTGGGGTCGATTGGTGTAGGTTGGGTCTAGACTCGAATCTTCGATTGAAGATTCGAGGATCTCGAGCTTGATTCGAGATAAACCGTTCATGGATTCATGCTGGGGAGGTGAGGGGAAGATTTGGTGTTAAGATGGAGGTGTTTGGCCTACCGGAACCGCCGTGAGGCGATTTCCGGCAGGCGGGAGATGGTGGCTCACGGTGGGGCTTGGCCGTCTCTATGAGAGATAATGAAATGGTGAGGGAGAGGTTGGCTACGGGGGGGTAAGGGTAGCCTTATATACGGGGTAGAAAATGAGATCCTGGCCGTTGGATCAAGTAAGATTGATGGCCGGGATTTCTTATCAGGTATCAAACGGCGTCGTCTCAATTAAATGAGACTGGGTCGGTCTCAAAGGCGAACGGGTCGGGCGAAATGGTAAGCTTAGGGTCGTTGGATGTAATCAAACGGATGGTTGTGATTTGAGAACCCACACGACGTCGTTTGGTTTGATCTCTGAGCTGGATTGGTCTGGACCGTGTACAAGGCTAATTGGAATGGGCCTGTGATAGCTTGGGCTGATGGAAAACTGTGGCCTGGTCCAAGTTTATTCCTTATCCCTTTTATTTTTTAATTTTAGCTACTAATTAAAATAAAAAATGCTAACAAAACCCAAATAAAAATCACAAAATTACTAATTAAGTTACACTAAATATTATCCTACTCAATTTAAACATCAATTAAATAAATCACACAATTTTGATATTAAACCCTAAAAACGCAAAAATACATATTTTTGTAATTTTCTATTTTTTGTAAAAATAAACTTGATTACTTTTAACGAATCGTAAATGAAAATGTGACATATTTTTGTATTTTCCATTAATTAAACAAATAAACATGGGCACACAAAAATGCAAACAAAAAAAATAAAAAAAAATAACATAAAGTCCATATGTATTGCAAACAACGCAAAACTCTTTTATTTTGAATTTTTGAGAGTAATTCGTGTGAGGCAAAAATTACGTGCTCACAGGAAGACATCATGGCGACTGGTGGTGGAACGACGCAGTGCGAGGAAAAGTAGAGGTGAAGAAAGATGCTTTTGCGAAGTTGGCAGGGAGCACAAGCGAGGAGGAAAGGCGGGTGAACAGAGAAAGCTATAAGGTGGCAAGGAAGGAAGTGAAATTGGCGCTCACGGAGGCTAAAAATGTGGCTTTTGGCCGCATGTACGAGGAATTAGGGGAGAAAGGCGGGGACAAGAAGTTATTCCGGTTAGCCAAAGTAAGGAAAAGGAAGGCGCGGGACCTGGACCAGGTTAGGTGCATCAAGGATGAAGATGGTAGAGTCCTGGTGGGGGAGTCTCAAGTCAAACAGAGATGGCAGGCGTATTTCCGAGACCTTCTAAACGATGAGGGGGACCAAAACATAGAACTAGGGGAGCTGGGGCATTCAGAGCATCATAGAGACTTAGGGTACCGCAGGCGCATTAGGGTGGAAGAGGTCGTGAGGGCTTTGCGTAGGATGAGTAGAGGTCGAACAATCGGGCCAGACGAAATCTTGGTGGAGTTCTGGAAATGCATGGGAAAGCCAGGAGTAGAGTGGCTCACCAGGTTGTTCAATGCGATCTTCAGGTCCAAAAGGATGCCGGAGGAGTGAAGGTGGAGTACAGTGGTGCCCTTGTATAAGAACAAAGGGGATATCCAGTGTTGCAACAACTATAGGAGCATCAAATTAATAAGCCACACCATGAAGGTCTGGGAGAGGGTGATCGAGGCCAGGGTGAGGGAGTCGACGTCTATTTCCGTGAAACAGTTCGATTTTATGCCGGGTTGGTCCACTACAGAAGCTATCCACCTTGTCAGGAGGTTGGCAGAACAGTTCAGGGATATGAAGAAGGACCTGCACATGGTATTTATCGACTTAGAGAAGGCGTACGACAAGGTCCCTAGGGAGGTACTATGGAGGTGCCTCGAGGCTAAGAGCGTGCCGGAAGCCTACATCAGAGCAATCAAGGACATGTATGATGGAGCTAAGTTCAGGGTCAGGACAGTGGGTGGCGACTCAGACCATTTCCCGGTGGTTATGGGGCTCCATCAAGGATCTGCGCTTAGCCCCTCTTGTTTGCCTTGGTAATGGATGCCTTGACGCGGCATATTCAAGGGGATGTACCTTGGTGTATGCTATTTGCTGATGACATAGTCCTGCTAGACGAGATGAGGGTCGGTGTTAACGAAAGGCTAGAGGTATGGAGACGGACTCTCGAGTCTAAGGGGTTCAAACTAAGCAGGTCAACGACATAATATCTGGAGTGCAAGTTTAGCACTGAGCCGAGCGAAGTGGGAGGGAGCGTGATGATATGATCTCAGGCCATAGCCAAGAAGGATAGTTTTAGATACCTTGGATCGGTGATCCAGGGGGACGGGGAGATAGACGGGGATGTCACTCGCCGTATAGCGGCAGGATGGTCGAAGTGGAGGCTTGCTTCTGGAGTCTTGTGTGATAAGAAAGTGCCACATAAACTCAAGGGGAAGTTTTATAGAGCTGTGGTTAGACCTGCCATGCTGTATGGGATGGAGTGTTGGATGGTAAAGAAATCTCATGTTCAAGGGATAATGGTTGCGGAGATGAGGATGCTTAGGTGTATGTGCGGGCTCACCAGGTTAGATAAGATTAGGAATGAAGTTATTTGGGAGAAGGTGGGGGTGGCCCCGGTGGATGAGAAGATGCGAGAGGCGAGGCTTCGGTGGTTCGGACATGTGCGGAGGAGAAGCCCCGATGCCCCGGTTAGGAGTTGTGAGCGGCTAGCGGTGGTTCGTGTGAGGCGAGGCAAAGGGAGGCCTAAGAGATACTTGGAAGGAGGTGATTAGGCGGGACATGACTATTATGTGGATTTTCGAGGACATGACTCTCGATAGGAAAGTCTGGAAGTCTAGTATCAAGGTTGTAGGTTAGGGGCTTCTGTTATTGCGCGGGATATGGATGAGTCGGGGTGTGGTAGGGCCGCCCATAGATGATTAGTTTGTGTTCTCTTGTGGTAGTCATTTCTGGTAGTTACTGTTTTAATATCATTTGCATGCATACCTGCTTATTTATGGTATTTATGCCTCTTATGTTTAGACAATTTTTTGCGATGTATGCTGGTATAACTAATGCGGTTTTTGTTTTTGTTTGCCTTTCTTTTCCCATGCGCCGATGGTCGATTGGAAACAGCCTCTCTGCCCTCTCGGGTAGAGGTAAGGCATGTCTACATATTACCCTCCCCAGACCCCACCTTGTGGGAATATACTGGGTTGTTGTTATTGTTGTTGTTGCATTTCCATTATGTCTCTCTAGCTTAGTTAGGTCAAGTCCTGTAACTTTTGGTTTATTTAGGCATTATTAGGGGGATCAAGCAATCAAACTTTATAGCAAGCAAACAATTCTATGTATTGGTATCTCTCCCTCTCGACACTGTGCGGCTTTTCTGTAATAACTTTCATTAATGCAATCAAACTTTCTTTCATTCTCAATTTTCTTTCTTGTCCTCTTAATTGCTCTTGATATTTGTTTTTCCGTACGGCACTGACAATCTTGTTTAGCGTATGGAGGAGACCTCAGTTGACAAATAGTAACTACATGAATATAGGTTGCTTAGCCTTACGTCGCATTTTCAGGGAATCTATCAGGAAGACGTTGCGTAACATGTGCGAAAAGAATTGCTCAAGCATGAATTATTTCTCTTTTAACAAGGCTAATATGAAGATTAATTGAGGGAGTAAGACCAGTCAATTCTTTAGAAATAAAACCTAATCAAACTTATAAGTTATAACATGAATGTCTATTGGTACAATTCACATGTTAAGACACACAAACGGCGCCGCCTTTACATGACCCAACGACTTGAAGAGAGTGGGGAAAGCAAAAGGAAAAAAGGGGACACAAACTTAGCTGACATACAGTTGGGGAAATTAATAAGTTAAGTTATCCAAAAATTTGTTGCCTTGTCATTCCTATCCACTCTTCTATTGCCCACTCTACACTTTCTTTTCCCCTCACGTGTCACCTTTCCCCCATAAACCCTACTACTTTCCTCCTTTAATCACATTGGTCCAGCCCCCACTAATTAAACCCCAAGACTTGTTACATGCCATTTTATCACACATTAGCAAAGTCTTTTTAAAAAAGGAAAATACTTTACAAAAACTGACCTTGTTCCTGTTTTCCCCCTTATATGAAACTGCAACTGCTTTCCTCTTCTTCTTCTTCTTTTGCCAGAGTGTTCAGTTCAGACACAACCCAAGAACCAAAATTGTTACAACCTTAAACCCTACTAAAGTTTCCTTGATCTCCTGAGGAAGCAATTGGGGGTACTATATTTATCAAGAAGAAGAAGAAGAAGAAGAAGAAGTGAAACCAAAAAAGGAAAGTTAAAAAATCAAAACTTTACCCGACTTGGGACCTCCTTGTTCCACCCCTCTTCCAATACTCTCCAGGTCAGCTCCCTCCCCCCCACCGCCTCCTCTTTCTTTGTTTTGTTTTCTTACTTCTTAATTTGGTATATGAATTATTTGCCTTTGTGTTTTCACGCGCCTTAACATAGACAGACAACTACAAGAGAATTACCTAAGGCATGATTTGGGTGTTTGTTATTTTTTAATCCTGTTCTAAAGACTTGAACTTTGGGATCTCTCTTTTAGTGTTTAGCAGTTTCCTTTTGGTTTGTGTACTTGGTCCCTGTTATGTTTCAAATTGACCTATACTTTTGTCTTTTGAGCTTAATAATCAATTTAGCAAGTCCCAAAAGTTTCTTGGAAGATAAGTTCTTGTAACTAAGTTGTTCAAGTGACAAAAGAAAAACCCAATTCTTTGTCTGGTTTTGTATTAGTATGAATTCTTTGCCCGACTTCTTTGTTCTAAAAACCCTAGAGCTCTATAGTCTTATAGAGAGGATACTTCAACCAGTATTGTGCCTAAAGATGGTGTACATAGATATTGGCAATATTCTTTAAGCAAAAACACCAACTATTATATTGTAAGATTTAACATCAAGAAGACATGATTAATAAATATTTATGGTGCAATTGGTCTTCATGGAAAAACCAATTGTATTTGGTGCAATTGGTCTTCATGTAAATGGTGTTGAAACCAAGAAAGGTATGGACTAGAGACCATTAAGAAAGACTTGACCTTTGGGATTAATGGATGGCATTATTTATATTTTGAAATTTAATTATAATGAACCAGAATGTGAAGTTCAAGCGTTCTGAACGGGGTTCGCAGTTAAGTATTTATACATATATATGTAGTCAAGGAAAGATTTTCCTTTTCTTGATAATCTGTTAGTCTACAATGCTTTCTCGAGAGAACTTACCGATAGCAATTTCTTTAAGAAAATACATTAATATTTTTAATAAGATTTATTTTGAAATGAGTACATGCCTTATTTACACAAGTACATCCCTCTTAAATTGTGCTTCAGTTTCTCTATATTCAGAGTCACATAAAGATTGCACTGTAAGTTTAAAAGATTGCTTTGCATGAATTTGTAAATTCTTTTTTCTTTGATGGCTTTAAGGCTTCTTTCATCATTTTTACAGTCAGCTTGTTGATAAAGTTGAATGGTTTTTGTGTGGACAAAAAAAAAAAAGGGAATATGACATTTGTTTCTCATTGTTATGTTATGTATGGTAAGATCGATTTGTTCTTAGGCAGAGAGGTTTATGACCCAGTTTACACCGACATATTTACAAGTATAATAATTTAAGTCCTCTATTTACATAACTCAACCGTAACTAATGTGGATTTGAGGCATACTGTCCTCTGGTCTTCTTCTTATGTCATAAGAATAGTTTTCGAGTCAGAATTTGTATATTATTTGCTTATCAGAAAAGCAAGAAACTGTATACTTGTTCCTACGACAATGACTGCATAATCTCTCTAGGTGGAAAATGGTTGGAGTTCTAACTTCTACTTATCCAAAAAACAAAAGTGGAAGAGTTCTAATTTATTTTCCCTATTTATGATCCATCTAGCCTTTAATCGAGTACACCATTTCTGATCTATTCACGTGATACACAAGTTTACAACCAGTTGGCCCAATGGGAGCTGGGGAAGAGAGCACCCCTACAAAGCCTTCAAAACCGGCTTCAACTCAGGTCCCTTTCCTTTTCTTTTGTTTTTTACATTTACGGCTAATAAGCTATCAAGCACGTGCTATTTCTCTCTCTCTCTCTCTCTCTCTCTCTCTCTCTCTGTGTATGTGTGTGTGCACAGATGTATTAATGTATGTATTGGCTGACTGCTAACAAGTTTTCTAATGTTTGATCAGGAGACACAAACTACACCCTCATATCCTGATTGGTCAAGCTCTATGCAGGTTGATATTAAGTTCCATAATGATTAAGCCAATAACATGAATGCTGAGTAATTTTTCTAGTCTATCAAGCACTAATTCTCTTTTCCTGGTTAGGCTTATTATGGTGCTGGAGCTACTCCTCCCTTCTTTGCCTCACCTGTTGCTTCTCCTGCTTCCCACCCATACTTGTGGGGAGGCCAGGTAACTGATTTTCCATTCCTAATTTATTTAGTTTCCTGCTTTACAAGTTTTCTATCACACGACCTCAGAACCTATCTATAGAGTACTTTCTTTGATCACCTTGTGATATTTCAGCATCCTCTTATGCCTCCTTATGGGGCTCCAGTCCCGTATCCGGCTTTATATCCTCCTGCTGGAGTTTATGCTCATCCTAACATGGCCACGGTAATGAAGCTTATCGGTAATTTTTTTCTTATGAATTAAAGCTGATGAAAGGAAGTCACCTCTTCAAACAAAAAAAAACAAAAAAAGATACTTCATGTTAATACCTTTGTTCATGTCTTTTCAGCACACTCCAAACGCTGTGCAGGCAAATCTTGAATCAAACGGGAAGGATCCTGAAGGAAAGGATCGGCGTACGAACAAAATGTTAAACGCCAGTTCTGGTGGCAAGGCAGGCGACAGCAGGAAAGTTGCTTCGGGGTCTGGAAATGATGGTGCCACCCAAAGGTCTGATTTACAATCACATTTTCCACAGATTCTTCTTCTTGGGTTGGTCATGCATCTAATTGGAATATTTTTTTCTTGAACAGTGATGAAACCAGAAGTGAAGGCACATCAGATACAAATGATGAAAATGATAACCATGTGAGTATTCAGATCAATCGAACCACCTTTTGTTCTTTATTTACATACTATGGAGATCACGAGTCTCAATTTTATGCTTACCTTGTTGAGTGATTGCTAGTCGATTTTGTTTTTCTTTTGATAATATGTAATCTCAGGAATTTGCCGCAAGTAAGAAGGGAAGCTTTGATCAAATGCTTGCCGATGGTAACTTCTGTGATCTTTCTTCCCTGTTCTCGACATTCTTACTTCAATATAACTGAGTTTCTAAATCTGGCGATTATCAGGAGCCAGTGCACAGAATAATCCCACAACAGCGAATTACCAGACCTCTATGCATGCAAATCCTGTCACTATGCCTGCAACTAACCTAAATATTGGCATGGATGCGTGGAATGCATCATCTGCCGGTCCTGGAGCGATCATAATACAGCCAAATGCGAATGGTCCAGTTATAGGTCATGAAGGAAGGATGAATGATCAATGGGTTCAGGTACATTTTCTTTTCTTTAGCTTTTTTCACTCACTGAAATCAGTAGTGTTTTTTTTTACCAGATTAGTTTATGTATTCTGTCCTTCAAATTGTCCAGTCTAACTGTTTGTCTGCAAAAAGCTGCATATATTCCACCCATCTGGTAGCAGATGGCTTCACTGAAGGTGGAATAGTTTCTCTCATAACACTAATTGTTGGTGTATCTTGAGTCTTAACATAGAGAGTTCCGTGAATAGACGTAAAACAAATGACTAAAAAGACCAATTTGTGAAATCTTTAGTTTCACAATTGTGAGTGAAGAAAGATCACAACCTGGAGAACTGTTAAAAGCACTCAACACTCTGATTTTATAAGGCTTCAGGTGTTTTAATTTGGTTGGTCCAGAAATAGCTCCGAGTTAAAATATGTCGGAAAACTCCTGAAGCTAGGCTGGTTTCATTCTTTATGGGGTTAAAGTTACCTGTTTGTAGGATTAGATTATCAATTTTGTTGCATGAAAATATTTAAACCTTCATATGGTTCAAAAGGGACTATAAAACTGAACTTCCTTATATCATTGGTTCTTCCATGGTTCCATCTAGATTTTTCTGTATCTCTGGATATCTCAGCATCTTGTGCTTGTTTGAAGTCCATGGTTCTACACTTCTACTGTATAACACTGCCGCTGCCGCCACCACCCCAGAAAAATTTCATGGTTCTTTCAGGTAGAGCAGTAAATTATGTCAGACATGAAAGGCGCTTTTCCATATTCCATAGGTCGATAGTTCCCCTTCATTTTTGTGTGCCAGAGCAAGTACACAATCAATGATGGGGTTATAGCCCTGTTATCATCGTTTTTCTGTTTCTTTTTGTTGATAGATTTCATTATAACCCTGGCTTTGACAGGACGAACGTGAACTTAAAAGACAAAAGAGAAAGCAATCTAATAGGGAGTCAGCTAGGAGGTCAAGGCTACGTAAGCAGGTATGAGTTACTCTTTGTAGATAATGCTACTCTTTCCATCTTTTACCGGTCAGAGTTGACTATATGTCTTTTATTATGAGCCATAAAGATTCTTCTCCACATGGCTTTAGACTCAGACATCTGGTTTCAAGCAGAGGTCCCCAAATTTATTTCTAATAATAAATAAAAGCAGCTCTTAAAGACAATGATGGGGTCTACAGTCTCTACACCAATATAAAGCCTTAAGATCATTCTGTTTTACGCACCCAAGAGTGACCTAGTTGTCAATAAAGTAAGTGAGAACATGAGGTCTTTGGTTCAAAACCTAGCGGATGCAAAACATACTAGGTGATTTCATGCCATTTATCCAAGCCTTGGTGGATAGAGTTACCTGGTGCATGTTGCTGGTGGGAGGTGGCAGGTATCCCGTGGAATTAGTCGAGGTTCGCACAAGTTGGCCTTGACACCACGATTATTAAAAGGACGATCATTGTTGTACACCATCATATGGCACACTGATCTTTTTGCATTTTCGTCTAGCCATATTAACTTAGATTGATGTTTCAAGTTCCTTGTTTCAACCAATTCATTAATATCTTATGATGATGAATTTTTCTAGTTGATTGAAACACATTTGTGTCACCTTTATGAAATGGTCTCCGGCACAGATAAGTAAGAATATGGGAATGCAATTCGATGTGATATCTGCATATCATGCTCTAATCTGCACATAGTGTTTTAAGGCCACAGTAACTGTAACTTTCTTTCTTAGCGTCTTCTCTTTTCCTCTGAAAGAACAAGATCTGGTGTCTCTATTGTTTCAATTCGTGAAGACAATGTAAAACACATGATAGAAAATTTCTTCGAGTTGTAGAAGACAAATTAACGGATGGTATGTACCAAAGATGGAATATAGTGTGAAAAGCAACTGGAGATGCATTCATATCAAATGTCACATAAAACAAACCACTTATAGACGGTCTCCCTTAAACCACCATCCTCTTGAAGGCTGATTACCTGTTCTCAAAAGTAAGTCTGTCCCACCTATGTCTAACCTTTTCCAAAGAGAATCTTATATCAAATCCTAGTACAGCCTCTTTTAATGGACCCTTAGTCAATACGTAATATTCTTGTTCTCTCACCTTATAGACTTAATTGTCAATTATAATTACTATCCACTTCCAACCGAGAGGTTGTGAATTCGAGTATTCCTAAGAGCAAGGTGGGAAGTTCTTGGAGGGAAGAATGCCGAGGTTCTATTTGGAAATAGCCTCTCTACCCTAAGGTAAGGGCAAGGTTTGCGTACACACTACCCTCCCCATACCTCACTAAGTGGGATTATACTGGGTTGTTGTTGTTGTTTGTGAAACTGTTTCACAATCATCCTAGCTAAGACATATTGTGTAAACGTAGGGAGTAACAACAACAACAACAACAACTTTCCAGTGTAGTCCCACAAGGTAGGGTCTTGGGAGGGTAATATGTAGACAGGCCTTACCCCTACCTGAAAGGGCAAAGAGGCTGTTTCCAATCGACCCTCGGCTCAGGGAAGGAAAGGGAAAACAACAAGTATTATACTTGAGAGACATGGTTGAGTAGATGTAGCCACTAATTTATAATATACTCTCCTTTAACTATCGGTTAAGCTCTTGAAAACATCTTTTAGCCCTTGAGGTCCCGGAAAGGCAATTGTTCTAAGCAAAACAGCTTGAACCAGAAAACTATTAAGTGACAAATAAAAGCATATATGACCATGAATCTTGATGGGCTTAATTGAATAGGAAGTGGATAACTGGATAGAAGTGTAAATACCCATTATAATTTCTCATGTCATTGGGGATCGATGCATAGCCTAAGTGTATCCACCCAAAAGGAGAAAAGGTAGAGAAAATATTCACGCAGATGCAGTAGTCAGCTACTGTTTTCTCCTAATGGTAGTTGTTAGTTAAATTAAATGGTTACATGAAGTGATGGGAAGCGTCAATAAATTAATGCCAAGAAACAAGAAATTGGCTGCATTCAATTTTAGGAGTTCATCTTACTGTATGTGGATTTTTCCTGTCCTTGTATATGATATCAGTTTAGAAAGGAGTTACAACTGGTGACGAAGTGTAAAAATTCTTCCGTGCACATCAAGCTTGTAACTCAGCCCACACAAAAACATTATACTCTTTTCCATTCATGTTACAACAGCAACCAGAATTCCTGCAGGATAGCAAACAAGCTGATTTTAGTTATTCATGTTCATGGGCGGTTTGATTGTTTGCTTGCTCCAATTTCTGGAATCCGGAATGTACTCAATTTCTTTTAGATTTTCTGGCTGTCATGTTGTTTTCTGTTTCTTATTTTTGCAGGCTGAGTGTGAAGAGCTGCAGCGTAGGGTAGAAGCTTTGAGCGGCGAGAATCATTCACTCAAAGATGAGCTCCAACGGCTCTCTGAGGAATGTGAGAAGCTGACCTCAGAGAATACTTCGATAAAGGTACTTAATACCTTCTTAAGTGTTCCTCTAATTGCTTATCCTCCCTCCTCTATATTTGGTTGCCCTCATTTTTAAGTAATATTCTCAAGTACCCTCTTCATGTGATCCCCTTTTCCTTTTCCTCATCACCTTTGTACTTTATTGGGATAGTACGATGCTGCTTCTCGAATAGCAATTTGTTATAACTAATGTGAGGCATTTCGCATCATGGAATCTTTTGCTGCAGCATCCGTTCATCTTTTTCTATAGTGCTATTTTGTTCTTTTTAACCTGACCAAGCAGTTCTGAAGGGGAGGAAGATGGAAGTACTAATATTATATGATGGTGCAACAGGAAGAGTTAACGCGGTTGTGTGGGCCAGATGCTGTGTCTAAGCTAGAGAGCAACGGCAATGCCAGTCATCTACAATCTAACGTCGAGGAAGCTAATTAAGGAAAAGCCAGGACTGAGTAGGTGATCTAAGTTACAAGTGCTCACAAATATTTCAAGAGCCAAAAGAATTCATTGCTTCTAGGTGCAGCAGAATGAGAAATGTTTACTAACCTATACCCTTTAACCCTTTTTCAGTGTGACTGTAACATTTATTTCTAATTGTAACCCCAGTGTTGAGTCTGAGTCTGTGCTCTTGTTAAATTAACTACACTAATTGGAATGTAAACTAAGAGGTCTTCTGGTGAGTGAACCATTGAGTACTGTTGGAATTTTACCTTAACATGGTTTCCTTTTCATTGGATATCTTTAAAGTCTCTTGCATTGAATGTGGATGGGATTTTGGCAAGGGTCTCTAAAGGAATATCTTTTAGGCCAGCACTACGGATAGAAATATGAGGAATTTTTTTTTATTCTAAACTAATTAGAGTTGGTTATATAAATGTTATATGTTCATTTTGTTCATATATAAGAGTACTTTATTATTTTCATATTGCTACATATATAACTTAAATCTTTTGGTCATACATTAAAATGTTTTACATAATCAGTGTAGTTGAATTGTATAGCGGGTAACTAACCTGTAGTTATTGTATTAGGTGACTTGATAATGTACAAATATTGTTTACGAATATTTTATATAATTTTGTCTGCAATGTTTATTAATCCCTTGTTCTAAACCTATTTCCTTTTTGGTGATAGTTTTACAATTACATAAATGCTCTTGGTCCCTTTATAACTTGATCACAAATTCTAAAGTAAAAATAGCACGGTATAGTCAGTTTTTGGATTTGTCATTCAAAAATAGCTAGTGTTTACGAAGTTAATGAAAAATAGCTACTATTTTGCTGCAATAGAGACCGGTCCAGCATAATATGTTGGAGTTCGGTGCACATGTTTATGAACTCCGACATATTATGTTAGACCAATATACTTTGCTGAATCCAGTATAATATACTGGAGACTGGAACACCGGTGCTCCAAACTTCAGTATATTATACTGGACAATTATACTAGCTAGAATTACAATATATTATGCTGGAGTTCTAGTGTACTTATGCTGGAACTTAATCATATTATGCTGGAGTTTCAACATACTTATCCTGGAACTCCAATATAATATAGTGGAATTTAAGCATACTTATTCTAGAACTCCAGTATAATATACTGACGTATTTTTCATATTTTGAATAGTGTTTTCGCTCATATTTATCTTTACATAAAAAGTGGCTAAATTCGATAACTTTTGAAATTGGGCTATTTTTGAACGACCAGTTGTAAATCTAGCTATTTTTAAATTTCTCCCAATTCTAAAAGTATTTATTTTTTTAAACTTCGTGCACAATCAAATTGGTTTATATAAATTGGAACGGAGGGAGTAGATGACTAGGGGCCGTTTGGCCATACATTTTTTTTTTTACCTTTTTAAAAAAAAATTCTCTATTTTTCAAAATCAGCATTTAACCATAAAAATTCAATTTTCACTTGAAGATAAGTTTCGGAATTTTTCGTAAATTTTAAAAACTCAAAAAGGTTGTTTTTCAAAATTTTATTTCAAATCATTTATAAAATTTAAAGACAATCCTACATTATATTCATATCCGACCATAACTCTAATTTCAAATATCATTTTCATTTTATTTTTTTCCCACTTTTTTCCCGATATTTTACAATTCTTATGTCCAAACACCCACTTAATATGTGGTAACACCATACTTCTTGCTTCAGTGCGTCTCCTCACTTATCAGCAACTAGTTTATCGAATCTACCTGATTTGACTATACATAGGTTTAACTTTATCTTTTAATGAAATTTCTCGAAATAATTCACAAATCACAATCTATTACTCCTAATTGAACATGGAGATGTTGTTACATGGAAAATAACAAATTAACATGGCGATTCGCTGGGAGATTTCTTTGAAATTAACAGCAAAAAAGTTACACACATTGCAATTATCCACTAATTAGAGAGACCAACCTGAGACTCGAAATTAAGCTACATAATTACCCAAAAGAAAAAAAAAAGATAGTTCCAACACAATTAAGAAAAACCAAAAAGCAAAAAAAAACAACATCTTCTTAAAGTTTCTTTTGAGTTTTAGCTGTTGTTATGCTACCCCCACCCCTAAAACTAAAACCATATAGCTAAAGATCGAAATCACTGCTATTATTACAACTAGTTTAGGGTTAGTAGTTTTTATTATTAACACCTCCAAGCTGACGTGGCTACTAGGGCCCTATCATGCCAGCACAGCAACATCTCCGCTTGTCTCTTTGCCACGTGGAATCCCCTAACCTGTACTCTCCCCAACAAACAATCAGCTTGAAAATCCGCAAACTGGCTTAATCCCACCGGCCGGAATCCGGCAGCCACCATCGCATCCTTCCACGAACCACCTCCTCGCCGCCCTACTGCCGCCACCATCTCCACTATCTTCGGAAACAGCACGAAATTCTCAATTTTCCTCATCCAATCCCCACAATTTCCGCCACCAATATTTGCTGCTTCTAGTGATTCCAGTAGCGTAGAGTAAAATTCCAACCCATCAATCACCGTTTGACGAAACGACGCCGTTCCGTAACCCATCAGCCCTTCGCTGTCCACGTGTACCACCATGTTAGGAGAAATACGACGGAGGTCGTTAACAAACCCTGACCCGATCCGTCGGAAGATAGCGGGGGACAAAAGCACCGCTGTCTTCTCTCCGTCCATGAACTTTATTGCTTTGAAGGATAACAACTCGAAAGTTCGAATTAGTACAAAATCTATTTCAAAACCAATATTGAGTTCACGAGCAAATTGTGTTAAATTTTCTCTGATTAACCTCGATTCCACAGCGTACTCTTCAGGAACTAGAGCCGTGATTCGAAGAACCGGCGTGTTGGATTTACGACACTCGGCTTTATCAGCTAACTCTTTCATGAAGGAAGCCCAGTGGCCTCCGAGTCCGATGTCGAAGTCGATGACGTGAACTAGCATCGAGCCGTCGACTGCCTCAAGCACGGCTTGATTCGCCGTGAAGCTGGAAAACATAGGGATTGGAGATATGTTTGAGAAAATTTTGTAGGATTTGATGGTCTGAATCACGTCGGATGAGCTGGCAGGGCGAGTCTGCCGAGTTGACCCAGCGAGTTGGGCTTGGAGTGCTTCCTTGAAGTAAAAGGCAGCTCGTTGGAGAGGTTTTCCTGCGGCGGATCTGAGCCGTTGATTGAGCCGTGCCAGTATCACATGTGCGAGCTGGAAAGCGTTGGTTTCGAAGCACTCAGCGAAACGAATAAGCTCATCCACGTAATCAAATCCTACGTTCCAATTATTCTGGTGGACATCACCGGAGAGATCAAGGGCGTTAATGAAATTCCCCTGATTCACTGATTGAAATTGCTGAGGGAAATTCTCAGAGAAAGAAAAATCAGATGTAGGGAACTGAGTCGAGTCAGCTGAGAATTCAGAGAGGTTATGGAACTGAGTCAGCGACTCGCTTTGTGTAAGGCTGAGTTGAGGGTTAGATTTTGAAAGTGAAGCAGAATCGTCTTGTAACCCAAGTTCTCTCATCAAAGAATCCCAATCTTCGAAATTGCTCAGAACATGATCACCTAGCTGGAGAGGATCGTCGCCGCCGCAAAGGGCGGAGAAATCAGGATTTGTTATCACTTGCTTCTCAACAATAGGGCTGGGACTGCGGCGGAGTTCGAGGACTGATTTGGGTTCGTAGCACAAATTAGGGCCGTTGGTGGCGGCCGGAAAAGTAGCGTTCCGGAGGTTGTTGTTGTTGTTGTTGCCGCTAATCAATGGTTTTGAACTCACGTTGTCAGTAGAGGAAAAGGGCACTTTCATTTCTCTGGGGAAAAGAGAGGAATTATTGGTAACCGTAGCCAAAGTCTGTATGAGTGAATTTGTTTTTTGCGCGAGTGTTTGTAGTGCGTAGTATGGTTTGTAGTTGCTTTAATAGAAGAAGACTTTGTATGGTGGGTGTGTTCTTTTTAGCTTTCCCTTCTACTTTCTTCAATGGCTCTGAAAACTTTGGGAGAAAATGGAGTCTTTTTGGGAGGATGATGATTGCTGCCTTTTTATCTTTGCGTGCGTGCGGCCCTAATTGCATGCATGGGATTGAAGTTGCCCCTATGTGTTTATACAAACACTAAAACCAAACCAATCAAAAAATACGATATTTTTTTTTTGTTTTATTTGATTTTGCTTTTAAATTTTAAAAACTGATTAAATTTAGTTTGGTTTTGGTTTTAATCAGAAAAAATCGAAACAAACTGACTATAGGGGTAACTATTTCAAATTTATTATTATATGTTTATATATATGTATGTATGTATATTTTTATACAAAGTTTCAAAAATTTGATGGTAAATGTTAGTAGTTTGCATTTCTTGTATTGTTTTTTATCTTTACATTCTACTTTGATTGGTAATTTTCTTTTGTTAAGTGTAAGAATTCATTTCGTGTTAAAAATAATATATTTTTAATCAAGTCCTTAAATTATTCATCACTATTTGATAGAATTATCATCAAATATATCTTGATAAATAATAGATTTCTCAAAAAGAAATTGATTTGATAGTGTTACGTTGAAAATGTTGTCACCGGAATAAGTGTTTGGAGTGTATTTCTTATATTTTAAAAAAACCGACAAATAATCGGAAAAATTGAAAAATCGACATAAATCGAATCGAGAAAAAATTGACTTAAATGATTTGGTTTGATTCTAATATTTGAAAAAATGACTTACTTAATTTGGTTTCTTTTTAGGGAAAAATCGATCCAACCGAATCATGACCATCTCTATTTACGATATAGTCGAAGCAAGAATTTTCGCTAAGAAGTATCAAAATGTAAAAAAGTAAGCACGTGAAGAAATCAAATATAGTCAAAATATAATAATATACTATATTTTTATAAATTTTTTATCTAGCTACACGGTATAATTTTGGCACCTCGTGATAAGATGGCTCCGCCACTAGCCTTTAATTTGAGGGATGGGTATGATTACATGCATTGCATGCATGTATGTGTTGTAGGGATAGGAACATGCAGGACACGAGCCTGAAGTGACTGATTTATCTTTATTTGTAGGATTAGAGGCGTGTATGTGAAGTCTTTATTTTTGTACTTGATACAACGAAAGGGAAAAAGAAGGCTTTTCTATACTTTTCCAAACACTTTATTAGTATTTCTTACGTTCAATCTTCCCTTACCAATCTAATTGTTGGTTAGCATGTGTTCAAATTTAATGTGTTGTGAAACAATATAGCAGTTCTTTTCCAGTAACTCCGACCGTTTCAATTATAATGTAGTTTAACTTTGCATAAAGTTTTTAAAAAAAAAAAGATTTTTGAAATTTATGGTCTTAAAATCTTAAGGGTGCAAATTAAAAATTTATTATGGGGCCATAATATTCGTGTGATTATAAAAGCTTAAGGGGTAAATTGGATAAAATAAAACATTTTAAAGTTAAATTGCTAAATAAAAAAAATATATCATTCTTTTTTGAACGAGCTAATAAGTAAAGTGTATAATTTAAATTGGAACAGAAAAAATATTACTTTTCCCTTCTTAATTAACTAACCATACCAAAGTTATTACAAGTCTTCCTAAAGTTACAACTCGAATATATGTTCAAAGTTAATCACAACAATTTGTTCAAAAGTATCTCATGCGCTTTAATTTCAATGCTTCCTCTCTTAAAACCAATAGCACGCAAATTAATTAGATATAGATGCGAAGTAGTTAATATATACTGACCTTCTCAGTTGTTACAGAGAAACATTAAAATTACAAAATTATTTTTGTTACATTAAAGTAATTAAATTATATGTGAATTGTTCAAAATATACAATGATCATTGTATGAAGAAAAAACTTTTTATAACGTGGCAAGACACGTGGAATATCAAATAAGAAATTTTATTATTTTGAGGATGAGATACGAAGAAGGAAAATAGGCACGAGGTGGAATTCGATTAATAAGTCCCGTACTTGTTAAGAAATCCCGTACCTATTCAAAACAGGTAAGAACATAACTGCAGAGAAGAAGGACATCAACAGAAAATAGATACGAGCTTCGTATCTATTCAAAACATCCAGAAGCAACGAGTCAAAAACATTTGGAGCATGGATCTAAAGGCAGAAAGAAGTCCAAATTCAATCATTAAATACCCTACACGTTAGAGGATCAGCATTTATTGAAAATGATTATGTAACAACCTATTTAATATCATTTATTGCTCATTAAATCCTACGTTTTATTCCTCCCTCTAGAGTCAGCTATAAGAACAGGAAGTTGAACCCATTGTAAAGGACATCAATCACTGAAACACAATCTTTCTTACTGTCTATTCTAATTATTGAAAGCCTATTGCAATTTTTTGGTCTCTTGATTATCAGTAACCCGATTTTTTCTATTATTTTCTAGTTTTAATCAAAGTTCAATATTTTGGTTAAACAAATTGGTTCCGTACCTTTGGCATTTATACATTTAGATATGAAATCGATTGCTTCTTCTTCCATTTTGGGCCAATAATACCCAGTCCGTATCAATGTTTTTACCAACGATCGGCCCCCCGCGTGATTTTCACAATGCCCTTCATGTATTTCCCTCATTACATACTTCGTTTGTGAGGGACCGAGACACCTTGCTAGAGGACTTTCGAACATCTTTCGATAAAGATCTCCTTGGTATAAACAGTAACGGTCAACTTTCTTTCGTAACGCATGAGCCTTTGTTTTATCATTAGGCACGGTTCCATACTGCAAAAAAGCAATGATTTCATTTCTCTAGTCCCATGTCAGATGATTAAAATTTACCTCGTTCTTATCAGGCTCGAGAATAGAATGAGATAAATGTATAATTGAAGCGTTTGCGTCGTTTTCTATATCCGCCACTGATGCAAGATTGGATAAAGCGTCAACTTCTGCATTCTCATCCCTTGGAATTTGTGTTATCTTCCAAGTCTCGAATTGTCTCACTAAGCACCTTCTCAAGATATTCCTGCATTCTAATTTCTCTGGCTACAAAAGTCCCCAGCACTTGATTTACCACTAGCTGCGAATCACTTTTGATTATGATTTGCTTGATTCCGAGTTCGAGTGCCAAGTCCAAACCTGTAATCACAGCTTCGTACTCTGCTTCATTGTTAGTGATAGAAGGACATTTTATAGCTTGTCTAATTATTTCTTCTGTTGGTGGGATTAAAACAATTCCTAAACCTGCCCCTTTTATATTATATGAGCCATCAGCAAATAAAGTCCAAATCCCTGGGTTTGCACCGTTAAAAACCTGTAATTCTTTTTCTGCCTCTAGGTGCATCCCCTGACTAAAATCAGCTACTAAATCTGCGAGCACTTGGGATTTGATAGCGGTTCTAGGTTGGTAAATTATTTCATATTCACTTAATTCTATAGCTCATTTTGCTAATCTACCTGACAATTCATGTTTATGCAAAATGTTTCTTAGGGGAAAAGCCGTAACTACAACGATAGGGTGACATTGGAAATAAGGTCTTAGCTTCCTAGATGCCACAATTAGTGCTAATGCTAGCTTTTCTAACTGTGGATACATGGTTTCCGCATCTAATAAAGTTTTACTTACGTAATAAACACGAGATTGCTTATCTTGGTCTTCACGAACTAGAACAGCACTTACCGCCACTTCTGAGACTGCAAGATAAATAAGCAGCTTCTCACCTTCTCTTGGTTTTGCCAATAGGGGCAGATTTGACAGGTAGGTTTTCAAATCTTTAAGAGCTTGTTGACAGTCTTCGTTCCACTCGAAATAATCTTGTTTCTTTAGTGCAGAGAAAAATTTAAAGCATTTTTCTGAGGATTTAGAAATAAATCTCCCTGAAGCTGCGATTCTTCCAGTCAACCTTTGAATATCCTTTTTATTTGTAAGGATATCGGGTATTTCTTCGATTGCTTTAATCTGTGAAGTGTTCACCTCAATGCCACGGTTAGAAACAAGAAAACCCAAAATCTTACCTGAAGCAACTCCAAATGCACATTTCTCTGGGTTAAGTTTCATATTGTACTTACGTAAAATTTCAAATGCAACAGATAAATGAGAGATATGATCATTGGAGTGTTGAGTTTTAACAAGCATGTCATATATATATACTTCCATTATTTTCCCTAAATGTTCTTGAAATATTTTGGTGACTAACCTTTGATAGGTTGCACCAGCATTTTTAAGACCAAAGGGCATTACTTCATAGCAGTAAGTTCCCCGGTCAGTGATGAAGGAAGTCTTTTCCTCATCGTCGGGGTGCATTTTAATTTGATTGTACCCCGAATATGCATCTAAAAAATTTAGAAGCTCGTGACCTGCCGTGGCGTCTATCATCTGATCTATATGAGGTAAAGGAAAAGAATCTTTTGGACATGCCTTATTGAGATCAGTATAATCTACACAAACTCGCCACTTACCATTTTTTTTAGGTATGACCACCGTGTTGGCTTACCAATCAGGATACTTTACCTCTCGAATTGACCCAATTTGTAATAATTTTTGAACTTCATCTTGATTTACTTGATTCTTGCTTTCTTTCTTTTATTCTGTTTGATTGGAATGTAGGTTGGATCCGCATTGAGTTTATGAGTCATTACTTCCGGTGGTATACCTGTCTTATCAGTAGGGACCAAGCAAAGCAGTACCCGTTAGTTTTCAAAAATTCAATTAACGTACCTCGCATATCAGACTTTAGGTTGACCCCTATATAAACTTTTCTCTTGGACCATTGTTCAGATAAGACTATTACTTTGAGCACTTCAATTGTTGTTTTGATATTTTCATTTTCCTCGGTTTCCTGAATAACATCGGGCCTCAAGTCTAAATCTGTTCTTTTAAGTGAACTTTGACTTTTATCGCCCTCAACTGCCTTCTCGGAGTTCGTATCTGCTACAACGTTGATACTCCTGGCTATTCGTTGATATCCTCGGATTTGTCGTACTCCCCATGGCGATGGAAATTTGATGACTTGATCTAAAGTTGAAGGAAAAATATCCATATCATGAATCCATGGCCTCCCCAAGATTAGATTATAAGCCATTTCTATATTTACTACCTGAAATTTGGTTTCTTTAACAACCCCCACTACGTAAGTTGTTAAGACCACTTCTCCCATCGTTATCATATTCGTATCAAGACACGTGGAATATCAAATAAGAAATTTTATTATTTTGAGGAGGAGATACGAATAAGGAAAATAGGCACGGGATGGAATTCGATTAATAAGTCTCGTACTTGATTAAGAAGTCCCGTACCTATTCAGAACAGGTAAGAACGTAACTACGGAGATGAAGGACATTAACAGAAAATAGATACGAGCTTCATATCTATTCAAAACATCCAGAAGCAACGGGTCAAAAACATTTGGAGCATGGATCTAAAAGCAGAAAGGAGTCCAAATTCAATCATTAAATACCCTATACACGTTAGAGGATCAATATTTATTGAAAATGATTATATAACAACCTATTTAATATCATTTATTGCTCATTAAATCCTACGTTTTATTCCTCCCTCCAGAGTCAGCTATAAGAACAGGAAGTTGAACCCATTGTAAAGGACATCAATCACTGAAATACAATCTTTCTTACTGTCTATGCTAATTATTGAAAGCCTATTGCAATTTTTCAGTCTCTTGATTATCAGTAACCCGATTTTTTCTATTATTTTTTAGTTTTAATCGAAGTTCAAAATTTTGGTTAAACAAATTGGTTCCGTTACCGGGAGTCTGATAATCGATTCTTTTTAAAATTTACACGTTTCATTTGTTAACAACGTCATGTCGAACAACAACAACAACAACAACAACAACAACAACAACAACAACAACAACGATGTCGAAAACTAGGTCCCTCACTATCTAGGGGACTTGAACAATGATAATATAGTCTTGTCCCTTCCAGCCTCTCCACGCCAATCTCGGGAAGGCACTCCTATACCTACTTCAAGTGAACAAGAGCAGTCAGAACATCTTGAATGGGTTGAACAAACTCTTCAGCGCATAATCGATGCACGAGTTAGTCAAGCCCTCCAAACTTTGGTTGATCGCTTACCATCATCTTCACCGGCCCCTACTCCTAATAATAACACTCTCGAGAACCCTCGCTCTGGTCTTGATAACACGAATGCAGGATCTCCCAGCGGACCACATGAAGTGGATACAGGTAATGCAAATAATTCTTATTTACAAAACATGATACTAACTCTGCAGGCACAACTCATGGAACAAAGTGAACGGATCAAACAAATTCCGGGAGTTCCCCCAATAATTAAAGGGATTGACGCGGATAAATATTCTCAACAACCCTGGAAGCCAAGACCATCACCACTTCCTATTCCAAAGAAGTTCAAAATGCCAGATATTTCAAAATATGACGGTACAACCGACCCTCGAGATCATGGGACGGCATTTACCACAAGCGTTAAGGGGAGCGATTTAACCAAGCAAGAAATCGAATCTGTCTTGGTTAAGAAATTTGGAGAAACACTCATGAAGGGAGCCCTAACCTGGTATTCACTCTTACCTGAAAATTCTATTAACTCTTTTCCTAAGCTTGCATATGCTTTTATAAAAGCACATTCAGGAGCACAAAAAGTTGAAAAGAGGATGGAGGACATCTTCAAGATTAAACAGGCGGATACGGAACTACTCAGAGATTTCGTTGATAGGTTTTAACAAGAACGGATGACTTTGCCACGGGTACCGGATAATTGGGCTGCCATAGCCTTCACAGACAACCTGAATGAGAAAAGTTCAGAAGCCACGAGAAAGTTGAAGGAAAGCCTACGTGAATTTCCTGCTACAACGTGGAACAACGTTTATAACAGGTATAACACAAAGCTCAGAATTGAAGAAGATACCGTGCATTCCCGTGATGAAAGAAGCTGGTCCCGGAGATCTGAAACCGAAAAAAAACAAGTAGGAATAAGTACGATCCATATCTTGGCCCTGCGGGAAGAGATTCGAGAACGAAGCAAGAAAGCCAGGGATATGACCAAAAATCAAGGGGTAGAGACTCAGGTTCCTCTTCTAGATTTAGAAATGATAGAAATAGGCAAAACCCGTATGATGATGACGGGAGTTCAAAACCAAAGTTTGGTGGATATAATTTAAATATTACCATCTCAGAACTCGTAACTATTTTACGAGGCATGGGAGATAAAGTACGATGGCCAAGAGAGATGCGCTCAAATCCAAACAAACGTAATCCAGACCATTGGTGTGAATTTCATAATGATCATGGTCATAAGATGTCGAAATGTCGGCTTCTACAAAGTGAAGTAGACCATCTATTGAAGCAGGGTTATCTCACCAAATTGTTTAGTGAAAAAGGAAAGCAGTCTTACATGAAAAATAGACAAGAACCACCAAAATCCCCGTCGCCTAAAAGAACCAGTGAATGTCATAAATGGAGGAGAAGGGATATATGATGTAACATATCCGTCTTCCAATAAAGTCTTCAAACTCTCAACTATGCCCGAGAAACGCGAACGTCAGCCGAGGGAAGGAGAAATTATTGCTTACGATGATGCAGACATGGAAGGAGTCATCTCCCCTCACAACGACGCATTGGTAATATCTTTTCTCATACATGATATTAAAATAAAAAGAGTCTTGATTGATCCAGGAAGTTCAGCAAATATCATCATACTAAGGGTGTTACGGGAGATGCAAATGGAAGGCAAGATGATCCCAAAGGCACATACTTTATCAGGATTCAATAACTCCAGCATAGTAACTAAAGGAAAGGTAAATTTAGTAACTTTTATAGAAGGTATAGAAAAAGATACCAAATTTCAGGTAGTAAATCTGGAGATGGCATACAATATAATCATGGGAAAGGCCGTGGATCCACGAGATGGGAGTTGTTCCATCAACCTTGCATCAAATCATGAAGTTCCCAACACCATGGGGAATTCGTCAAGTTTATGTGGAACAACATGCACCTCGTAGCGCCAAATAGAGAATTTAAAAGTGAGGAGGTAAGTCAACTTGGAAGGTACACGATACCCTTTAAGTAAAAGCTACGGTAAGCACCTTCTGAGACCAACCTCTTAATTTTTTACATAAATTTTTCTTAAGAATGATATTTATAATCATGATAAATCGACTTATGGAATGAAAGCACAGGTTCATGCAACACCTAAGAAAAAAAAATGTCGTATATGATTTCTGCCCCAGTCATCACTAGAAAGTATATTCTAAGGTAGATATATTCGATTATAGTATATCTCAAGCAACATATAGCCAACTTGTACAGAACTCTTCAACTGACACATGAAAAGCCTCTCAAGTCTTATACAGTTATACTAGAATTTCTGTAGAAAGTTGCTAGCCTTTGCTGGAAATTATTATGTTTATCGTTTTTGCTAATGGTTTTAGATGCTAGGCACAAATCCTAACCCGTACCAAATGATGAGATACAACCTGCATGGCATAAAAGAATACTCATAAATTCTAAGCCTAAGGTTACACAGATCTGAAGGAAATGAATACGGGTAGATAGTCTACATCTAAAAGCTATATTTTTGAAATCCCGTGTATGTCTTGTTTCAGGGAAAGGGTCAACTTACGAGTAACCACCAAAATGTCCAAATCTTAATAGCGTCTGCACACTTGGAGACTGCACAGTACATATATTTTCGAGCAAGAAAGTAGACACGGGACCATAAAAAGATACGGGAATTCAGAAAAAACCCGTGCAAAAGACAGCTTTGTGCAAAAAAGTAGGCGTGGGACCACACAGGAGATACGGGAGTTCAAAGGAAAACTAAAAGCTGCAATAGCTACGAATAGCTACGTTTTATTCTGCAAAAAAATATTTTTCAATGTTTTAGACACTTTTCAAGTCGTTTCTAAAGATAGGAGTATGGTTATATGCTAAAACAGGTTGTAAAAGAAAACCCTGTGTATTTTTTTTTAAAAAATCTGTTGCACAGAAAACAGTTACTTGAAAGTTATAGATGGACTACACCGCATGTATTATTCAAAATTTGTTCAAGTTAATGAATAAAAACTTGTCCAAATTACTTTACACAAACATGTGCTTCCTATTCCTTTCATCGTATAACACCATTTATGAAGTTGAGACGTCTTCTTTATTAAGTGCTAATATATAAAAGGGACCTCTTTTATAATCCTCGTGTTGACAAGTCCACGAGTAGAAACATAAAGCATTTTTTTTAAAAGGATAAAAATGCAAGAAATATTCTATAAAGTCCTAAATACGCAGATAGGCACGAACAAAAGGAGGTACCAAGTAAACTCCTAAAACGAAACAACAAATTTGATCATTCAAATTGCAATGATATTCAAACAAGTTTACCCCATTTTAGGAACTGGGGACTTCATTACAAAAAATCCTTTCAAGGATTAGAACCACCAAAGGAAAACCTAAAAAAAACAAAAAAAAAAAAAACAACTTGTCCATTAATTGGTCACTGGAGTGTCAGAGGATGTAGCAGGAGCAGGGATAACTTCAGGAACTCCGGGATCTTCAATAATAGCTTCACCATCCACCGGAGTCTCTGCCTCAGAAGTCTCACCTACGGGAGAAGGAATACTAATAGTTTGCTCGGGAGTGCCCTCAGGTTGGTTACTTTTCTCAATCACACCTACGATCTTGGCTATTTCATATTGTAGATCAAAACCCTCTTGAGTAACCTCTAATAATACATCCCGGCGTGATGTAAGAAAGGCCCAGTTGTTTTTATAGTGAAAATTCTCTTCAAGAGAGGTATATTCTTTCTCCAAGGCCTCGTAATCCTTCTCCCGCGTAGCAAGGGAATTCCTCATTGATTCTTGCTCAGTTAATTGGGAGTCAAGAGACGTCTTGAGAGCAATGTTGGAATCTTCTAAGGCATGGATCTTGTCCGAGGAAGTATTCAAATCAACCCGGGCTTGCCTCAAGCTCTGCTCCATCTCCTTGGCATAATCTTTCTTCCTCTTCATGAGTTCTTCGAGCCTTTTGATCTTTTCATTCGCTTTTAACAACGATTTATTCAAGTCATCCTTGGCATTCTTAACTTGACTCAAGGCGTCTTGGGACAATCCCAGGTCAGTTGTTAAAACACGATTCTCCCGCTCCAAACGAGCTTTCTCGTCTCGAAGCTCTTTCACATCCATCAGAGCACTCTCACATTGCTCCTTCCAATTCTGAGCTTCAAATTGAATCTCCTCAGAAACCTTATAAGATTCACGAGATTTCCTCTCCAAGGAAGAGATCTTCCCCATAAGCTCCGTGCTGATTAAGTTAGCCTGCAAATATAGAGGCATAAAAATAAATACCTACGTGGAAGGTGAAGTTAATATTCAAAAAGAGATTACCTTCAGAGTCGAATGAACTACATCGTTCATCAATGATATGCAGTTATGGTCTTCCATCTTCCTTCTCTCCAAATCCCCTATCAAAGGCTCTAGCCACACATCTGAGCCACTGGTCTTCCTCAATAAGCTGTGAGTAGCAGGTACTTCGAGTGTGACCTTTCTCATAATTATACCACTGCTACTCGGGCCGGTTTCCAAGTGTACTAAAGGGGAAGATATGGGAATAGAAGAGGAATGGAAGAAGAAGGAAGAGTAGAAGAAGGTACGGGAGCTTGAATAGGAACAGGCTCGGGAGTTTGAATAGATACGAGAGCAAAAATACCCGTTGAAAGTGATGAAGAGGAACCCAATGTAAGGTCAAAAACACTTACGGGCAAAGAAGAAGAAAATGAATTGGGAGAAATGGGAAGTGAGGAAGATAAAGGAACTTCATTTAAAACAGGGCCAGAATTACTACCTTCAATAAGAAGACGGGGTGTAGGCTCACTAAGATCTATTAGAGTTGGTTCTTCCTCAACCAAAACAGCCTCAGATGAAGAGGTACGAGCGGGAGCACTCTCAGTCTCATTCCCGCATCTTCTTATTCTTGGCCTCTCCTCTACCCCCGGGCTAGCAGTAGCTGCTGACAACTTTCTCTTTGCTGCTATCAAAGATTTGGTCTTGTCCAAATCGAGAACAACATTGGCCGCAACCCGCATAGCCATAGCTACATCAGGTTTCATTCCTTTGTTTCCAAACCCTAAAACAAAAGGATAAAAAAAATGATGAAGTCCATATTGTAGGAAACTAAATCTACTACACGCATGTGATCATAAAAACATACGTACCATGTGTTTTCGCCTTCCAGTTGTTAAGAGAGGGAATAGACTTCCAAGTTCTTTCTTCTCTAGGAGCCACTTTCAAAATTGAATCTACCCAACCATGGAAGTTGGGAATAGGATCCACGTCCCCCATGGTTGCTGCAAAATCCGCAAAAGGAATGAGGTCAAAAAGGAAATTAAAGTATCTAAAGACGAAAATGAGTGATAACTAGAAAACTTGCGTGCAAAGTTCCACTTCTCCGGGAAGGGAATGTTTGTTTCACCTAACAAATCCACCGTACGAACAGCAATATAACAAAGAAACCATCCGCGGTCATAGACGTCGTCCAGGTTTACCAAAACCCTTTTACCCCTTGCAGATAGGGTAAAGAAACCGTGACGCATCAGGTTCGGATGGTACAAGTGAAAGAGGTGAGCCAAGGTGAAATCAACCTTGGCCTTTGAAGACAAAAACCTCAAACAGGCCACTGCCCTCCATACTAATGGGCCGACTTGACCTAAACAAACATTGAAAAAATGGCAAAAATCGAGGATGACTGGGTCCACAACAAGTTTTAGTCCCCAAGTGAAAGGATAAGTGTAAACAAATGAATATCCATTCCTAGAAGAAGATATCCTTTGCTGGATAGTGGGAATGGAAACTCGAAGATTTTCTCTCCAATTACATTCCTTCCTAATGGTTGGAATTGGGAGTTCGGTTATAAGAGAAACATAAGCATCAAGTTTATCCAACTTTTCCACTTGCTTCAAGAGTGACGTTTTATCACTCGAGAAGGATAAATCACTGGGAATAATGTCCTCAATCGTAGGTTATGAAGAAGGGTCAAAAACTTCTTTACCTTTAGAGGGAGAAACTTTTGAAGAAGAACTTGAGACATTTGGGTTTGGAGAAGAAGGGGTATTACCAGATAACCCCTCACGCGATGACCTTGAAGAACGAAGTCTTCCCTCTTTGTCTTTGCTAAGCCTTATTGAAGAAGGGGCATTAGGAAATTGAGAAAGGTTCCGGATCTTTCTGGGGTTAGATTTTAAAGATGCCATTGCCGATTAAAATTGGTTCTTGAAAGAAGGGAAAAAGGGATTACTAGATGCATAAGAAAGTTGAAGATTCAGAGTATGGTAAAGAGGAAACCAGTAGAACTAAATAAATATAAATGAAAAACTATATTAAGCAGAACTGTCACTTCTCGAAAAGAAAGGTTAAGAAAGCCTAGAAAAAAGAGTGTAGAGCTGCAGGGTCAAATCAGAAGGCAACACATGTAAAGAGCATTAAATGGAGGAGACAATTGAAGCGCCAACACTGACACAACATTTATGATTTCAAAAATTCCCTTTTGTAATAATCCACTTCCCATATATTTAAACGATAAATAAATGGAAAGTGGGGGGACTATCTGTATGGGGGAAAAAATTTTATGACGTGGCAAGACATGTGGAATATCAAATAAGAAATTTTATTATTTTGAGGAGGAGATATGAAGAAGGAAAATAGGCATGGGGTGGAATTCGATTAATAAGTCCCGTACTTGATTAAGAAGTCCCGTACCTATTCAGAACAGGTAAGAACGTAACTACGGAGATGAAGGCCATCAACAGAAAATAGATACGAGCTTCGTATCTATTCAAAACATCCAGAAGCAATGGGTTAAACACATTTGGAGCATGGATCTAAAGGCAGAAAGGAGTCCAAATTCAATCATTAAATATCCTACATGTTAGAGGATCAGCATTTATTGAAAATAATTATGTAACAACCTATTTAATATCATTTATTGCTCATTAAATCCTATGTTTTATTCCTCTCTCTAGAGTCAGCTATAAGAACAGGAAGTTGAACCCAGTGTAAAGGACATCAATCATTGAAATACAATCTTTCTTACTGTCTATTCTAATTATTGAAAGCTTATTGCAATTTTTCGGTCTCTTGATTATTTGTAACCTGATTTTTTCTATTATTTTATAGTTTTAATCGAAGTTCAATATTTTGGTTAAACAATCATAAGGTCATATTTTTTGCACTAGGTTAGTAGGTTATGACACGGTAAACGTCACACTAATGCTTTTCACTCTAAAATTCCACTTAAAATAATAAAAAGTAAAAGGTTAGTCTACCTACCCTATTGATTTTAAACAAAAATACATTTGCAACGAAAATGAAAATGGAATATAGTTTAGGGGTAGCATATATATATATAAGAGCTCCTATGTGCCTTCAAAATTGGCTCAGGTAAGTTCATCGGCTTCATGGTGCAAATCGGGGTATCAAAATTAACCCCGATAATATCAAGGCCATCGAGGATATCACGATCGTGGATAGTGTGAAGGTCGTGCAAAGAATAACAAGGTAAATAACTGCTTTTGTTTAATTCATTTCGAGGTCATCAGATCGAAGTCACCATTTATTTTCCTTGCTCAAACAGAAAAAGGATTTTGCATGGACCCCCGAATGCCAGCGAGCCCAAGAGGAACTAAAGCGATACTTATTGAACCCGCCTTTGCTTCGTACCCCGAAGGTAGATGAAAACACTTTACCTATATTGGTTGTGTCTGAGATAGCGGTAAGTAGGGTACCAGTTCGAGAAGAGCAAGGTATGCAATTCCCTGTTTATTGTGTAAGCCGAACTCTAGGAGATGCTGAATTAGATACCCACACTCAGAAAAATTAGCACTTGCATTGATAAGCACGTCTAGAAAGCTAAAGCCATATTTTCAATGCCATCACATATGTGTGTCATCTACCTTCCCCCTTCATAATATTTTGCATAAGCCCGAGCTATCGAGCTGATTGGCCAAATGGGCCATTGAACTTAGCGGGTATGATATCGAATATCAACTCCGAACGACCATCAAATCCTAGCTGACTTCATAGCTGATTTTACGCTGACCCTTGTACCCAAAATGGAGAAAGAACTCCTACTAAGTTCGAGTACATCATCGGGGGCATGTACCCTTTTCAAAAACGGTGCCTCTAATTTGAAGGGGTTCGAGCTTGGCATTATATTGAAGACACCCACGGGTGATACCATTAGACAATCTATTAAAATTTCTAGATTGTAATAAAGCCGAGTGTGAGGCCATGATTACAGGTCTCGAGCTAGCTAAAGGCTTGGGAGCAGAAGTCATCGAAGCTAAGTGCGATTCTCCATTAGTGGTAAACCAAGTAAACAAAAGTTTCGAAGTTTGAGAGGATAGAATGCAATGGTACTTAGATAAACTACAGGTAAGTTTACACCGCTTTAAGGAGTAGATGCTGGATCATGGCCTCAAGAATAAAACAACAAGGCTATCCTCGGTTGAAGAAGACGACATTGTCCCGGGGACTATCGTACAGTTGTCGAGGTCTGTGGTTGAAGAGGGTCACACAGAGATAAATTCAACAAGTTTGATGAGGCACTGGAGAAATAAGTTTATTGACTATTTGAAGAGTGGAAAAATCGACCATAAAGAATCTAGGCCTACGAACCAAAGTTGATAAGTTTGCATTAGATGAAGATGGAACATTGCACCGGAGAACATTCGATGGGCCACTAGAAGTATATTTCGGGGGGGAGGGGAGCACCGATTATGTTCTACAAGAAATCCAAGAAGGCACTTGTGAGAATAACTCCGGCACCAAGTCCTTGATTCGAAAAATCATCAAAGCAGGATATTATTGGGACAATATGGAAAACGATACTATGGAATTTGTCAAAAAATGTGATAAATGCCAATGATTTGCACCAATGATCCATCAGCCCAGAAAACAACTCCATTTGGTCTTATCCCCGTGGCCTTTATGAAATGAGGAATGGACATAGTCGGACCCCTACCAATGGCCCCAGGTAAAACTAAGTTTATTTTGTTTATGACTGATTATTTTTCTAAGTGGGTGGAAGCACATGCCTTCGAGAAGGTCCGAGAAAAAGAATTTATCGACTTCATGTGGGACCACATCATATACCGATTCAGTATACCTTCCGAGATTATATATGACAATGGAAAACAATTCATCGGCAGCAAAGTGACAGAGTTCCTCGAAGCACATAAAATAAAGAGGATTTTATTGATACCGTACCACTTAACTGGAAATGGACAAGCCGAGTCAACAAATAAAACTATCATTCAAAACTTGAAGAAAAGGCTGAAATATGCAAAAGAGAAATGGAGAGAAGTCCTACCCGAGGTCCTTTGGGCATATCAAACAACATCAAAGTCCAGTACGGGGGCTACCCCGCTCTCTTTAATGTATGGCTCCAAGGCCCTCATCCCTTTCGAAGTTGGAGAACCCAGCACTAGGATTTGACATACATCAAAGGAGTCAAATCACGAAGCCATGAATACTAGCCTCAAGCTACTAGATGAAAACTGAGAAGCAACACTTGTTCAGATAACCATGCAAAAGCAAAGGATAGAAAGACATTACAATAATAGGACCAAACTTCAACACTTTAGAATTGGGGCCTTAGTTCTACGGAAAGTTACGCTCAATACTCGAAACCCGAATGAAGGGAAACTAGGATCGCATTGGGAAGGACCATATCGAGTCCTCGAAGTTGCCGATAAAGGATCTTACAAGCTTAGAATAATGAAAGGTGAACGATTGCCAAACAATTGGAACATATCGTTACCTAAATGATACTACTGCTAAGGTAAGACTCTATCATTTTGTCCATTTGAGTTTAAAGATAACTCAATGCAGGTTTTTGATTGAAGCTATCGAAGACACCTTTTTTACACGAAGACCTTAGGTTTTAAAGCATGTGTTGCACTCTTTATCCCATACATCGGGTTTTCTCCCAAATGGCTTTTACTGGCAATGTTTTTAGCGAGGCAACAACTATATGCTACATAAGGAGAACTCAACGGTATCTAAGGCTTCTTTTCAATCAACCTCGAATATTGGGGGACATCACCCTCGGGGGTCATATTGTCAAGGAAAATACTTCACGCCTTAGAGGGCCTTGATATGATAACTTTGTAATGGGTCAATGGTCAATTGAACCGTGTCCATATATAATAGTCGAAGCCCCAATGGAAGAATATGTACGCATGTATCAATTATTTGAAGAAGCTTTCTGTTTATATCAAAAACACTTTATGTCTCAAAGAAGTCTACTATTACATGAGCTCTACACATATAATCGTACGGGAAAAGGCTCAGAGACAAAGCACGAATGCAACCCCGGGATAATTGGGGATTGTCATCAATAGTTAGCTCATCCGAGTCGTAAAAAATTCGGACTCACAAGACCTCAAAGAGGCATCCCCCCGAAACAAAGGCCAAGGTCAATATACACGGGGACTAACTTTTTGAACAAGTTTGAAAGGTTATTGGGAAACAAGTCCCAGAGACACACCAGAAGGCTACGGCCAAATTAAAGACTACAGTCATATAAAAGGCTACGGCCGGAATAATTCGGCTCAGAGACGTTCGACTTCCGCCATAAATTAAAGGCCTTTAAACACTTTGAAAAAACTGGTTAAATCATGCTAACCTTGGCAAAAGCAAAATATAAAGGGCTTAGATAAATTCAAGCTTCGAATAATTAAAAGGCTTCGATAACATCTGCCTTAAAAAAACCTCGAGGGGTAATAGATTATGTTTACACAGACTAATTAGGTTCTGTTTCATCGAAACTTCGAAAAACCCAACGGGTATGAAAAACACATGCTAAGACATAATAAATTTTTCACTAAGTCTTTTAGCCAAAAAGAGGGAAAAATTATATAGCCACTCTAGAGGCCGAATTGGCCCAACTTAAAGAGTTTAAGGGCCAACTTAAAGAGCCCAAGGGCCAACTTAAAGAGCCTAGAGGCTGATATATAAGAGCCTAAGGGCAAACTTCAAAAGGCTTTAGGGCAAAAAAATATAGAGTTCGAGTCCCATTCTCACTCAACTCAGATTCGAGAGTCCCGACATCCCGAGCTCGCATCAAATAGATTTAAACTTAGATCGAGGATTATTATATTTAAAACTAAGGGTTTATTATTTTTCGAGTCCAAACCAGTACCCATACTATTCAAGTTATACAATAAAGTTCTTCGTATGTGAAGACGAAAACAGAATTCAACAAATTGGAGATAAAAGCAAAAAGGTTCTTTATATTCACAAAAGATGATTTACAAAATGTATTTACAACACCCACGAGGGGCCCTTACACGAAACAAAAGAAAATAAAAAGAACCTAATTTATTTCGGGGCTACATCCCCGAAAATAACATCCTTAAAAACAGCATCATCGGGAGCTTTACCCCGGGAGCCTCCTCCTCCTCGAGGGCTCCTTCTTCACCTTCACCGCCATCGGAGCCACTCGCAACCTCTTAATCATCATAAGAAATGAGGAATCGGGTATCTGTCTCTATCGCCTTAGCCTGGGCTATCTCTTCAATGAGGTCAAATCCTCGGGCATGGATCTCTTCAAGAGTCTCCCTTTGGGTTTGGCACTTAACCCAATCATTACTCCAATTTTCCCAGTCGGAGGCCTCCCTTAGCTACAATTGAAAAGCCTCGGCGTCCTTAAGTATGTGGTGATGATCTTATCACATAGTTTTGTCTTCTCAACTTTAGCCTTGGCTTGTGCAGCTTCGACCTGGGCTCTAGCAATCTCCAATACTCTTCAATTTTTTGGCCTGGGCCAGACTCTTCACTTTGATGTCTCGAGTTGAGTTTCAGCCGAGGTCAGTTGGGCTATAACAACTTACTTATCGGTAACAAGCCGATCCATGTTCTCTTTCCATCGAACATAGTCAACCTCAACATGGTCGACCTTGCCCTGGAGCTGCCCAATCATCTCCAACTTCTGATGCAGCTGAGATTTTGAAGTATTAGCCTCCGAAGTAAGGCCCAGAAGACCATACTCTGTTAAAATCACAGTTAACTTCTCATCTAGCTTGGTCTCATTTTATCGAGCTTTGGCCCATTCATCCCGAAGGTCCATAAGCTCCTCCTACTTTTGGTTACCGAGAAGCCTCAAGTCCTTCTCTTTACCCTAAACCTTCCTGAGTTCGGCCTCGACTGGCTTAGCTTAGCTTAGCTCTAAACTTGGCGATGGCCTATACGTGAAATGAAGATATGTCAATTGAAAAGGGGAGAAAGAGAGAAAATTACAATGATGAAAGTTAGTATTTACTCGAGAGAGGAGACGTTGAGCTTCTTCAAAGAGGGTAGATGCATCGTTAAGATCAACGGCATCGTCAACCATGGTGAAATAGTCCTGAAAGGGGTCTTCCTCAAGGACTTTTCTTGGGTCGGGTGTTGGTAGAGCCCGAGCATACTTTATTGTCTCATCGGAGTAGGATGGCAGAGAAAGTGAGTGACCCATTATCACGGCCCTGAGCTCCTCACTCCGGGCGCTCTGATTAGCTGCAGCATTTTCAAAATTTATCCCCTCAAGCGTACTAATAGAAGGAGAGGGAATGATCTCAATTTTTGGGGACTTGAGGGCTTTGCCCAGGTCTTTTTTTGGAGCTCCTCCACCATAAGATGAGGTCTCAGGTTCGGAGGGCTTGGCGGCCTCGACTAGTCTCCTAATTTGAGGTACCTTTGCCATTTCTCCACCATTGTTCTCTTCATCTTCTGAATATTGAGTGGCGGAGTCCAAATACGCATGTACAAGTTTCCTCCTCGGCTTTCGAGTAGGATTCCCTTCGTCCTGTGACTCTTCAGGCTTCGAAGCCCTTTTTCTATTACTATCCTTCCCTGATTTCGGGATCGAGGACGCGGTCTTTTGGCCGGGCGGGGCTGGCTTCATCTCAAATACATCTCCAATACCTGCACAAGTAAACTTGAATAAGTTGATGCCACCAACATATGAAAAATATCCAAAACTTGGGAAGAGAATTTATCATGATGTTTGGCCTCCCATTTGCACCTCGCTAATTCATGCTATCTGCGCTCATCGTAGGAGGAGGTGGAAGCTAACTTTAGGACCCAATCCTCGAGGTCGGGACTGCGTAGGGTACCCAAGAAACGGCTGCAAAAAGGGTAAAAACATTATGAAATACGGAAACTAAAAATGAATAGATATTGGAAAGAAGAACTCCAGTTACGTGTAGAATTCCATTTCTTTGGGAACGACATTTTATCCATAGGGATGACATCCGAAGTCCTTACTCTGATGAACCGGCTCATCCAACCTTGATCTTCGTCCTTATAATTACTAGCAAATAAGCCTTTCTTTGTTCTACATTGCAGCTTGATGAAACCCCGAAATAGCAGGCCGATACAGCCGTATGATATATTTGAGGGTGACTTCCAACCCCTCAGCCTTTTGAAAAAAGTAATGTAGCATGATCACGATACGCCAAAAGAAGGGGTGAATCTGGCCGAGGGTGACCTCGTATGTTTTGCAGAAGTCAATCACTACTGGGTCGAGGGGATCCAATGTTAAGGGGTAAGTGTAAACACTTAAAAAACCCTACACGTGGGTAGTAATGCTTTCCTCGGGGCTCAGGATCTAAATCAGGACCTCGTCTCCCCAGCCACAGTCCTTCTTCATGGCTTTGATATACTTCTTCGATATCGAACAAATTTATCGGGATACATATTCGCATCGGCCTAGGATATCAGGGTATTTTCTATATTGAAGTCCTTAATTACGTAAGGGCCGAGGGTGATTTCTTCAAGAGTCACCGGCACCACCAGTTTGGCCGGCCGGATGTAGAAGAAGACGACGCTTTATCTTTTTTTGGGAACTGATTTGGAAGTTTTAGCCATGATTCTAAGCTGAAAAATATGGACGGTAGCAGAATATGGTGTTTTTACGAGAACTTGGAGTTTTTCAACACTTAAAAGGGCAGTGGAAACAGATGATTAGAGAAAGAGACGAATAAGGGAAAGATGTGATGAAAGAGTAAAGTTCTTTATTAAAAAGAGTAGCCTCATATTTATAGAAGGTTAATGACGGTTCGCGGCGCTAGTGGCCAACCATTACTAGCATGAAATTAATATTTTGGGGAAGTGAACTGACAGGACGTTTCAATCACTTCGAGTCACGTCACGGGGATGACATCATCACTAGAGACTCTAGAGGATCGTAGTTCAAATTGTTTCTTGTCGCCTTGCTCTAAGAAACACGGGGACTATCTGTATATAATCGGAATCGTATGCCTCCAATTTACAAGCTCGAGGGGTCGTCTTGAGCCCGAGTTCAAGCAATGTCAATTTTGAGCTCGAGAGGTCAGATCCGAGCTCGAAGACATAATACAATGGTCGAAGGTAGGAGTGCGATGAACACCAAAGTCAAGCGAGCTCGACCCTGAAATTGTACCGTTATAGATTTGTAACAAAAGGAGCTAGAGTCCTGCCATGTCCCCAAGATCATGGCACAAATTTTGGAATAAGATTGTACGATTATGTGCTAGGTGGTTAGATAGCAGTATCAAGAATATTCCTTACTGTAAAATAGATATACCTTATTTAGGGTTTCTCTATTATATAAAGGAGACCACAATCATTCTTAACACCATCTCATCATTGGCAAGAATATAGTGTCATACTTTTTTCTCTTACTGTTCATCAGAATTGTTCTTTACCGCCTTTTACATTTATTGTTCTTACTTTATTGCTCTTAGTCCATCTCGAGGTCACCATTGCTGAATAATATTGGGTCGATTCACTAATTCCTTTCATTTATATTTCATATTTTTTGACTACTAATTAGTATTAAATTTAATCACATATCTTTAAAATTACAAATTAAATTTAATTATTACTCGTTTCGGGTGAATACTCTTGTTTGTAAAAAGAACTGAATTGGGTTGAAGTGCATCTAATCAGACGTGAAACAATAACAACAACAATAACCCAGTGTATTCCCACAAATGGGATCTAGGGAGGGTAATATGTACACAGACCTCAAACATTGCAAACAGGTTAATTATCATGTCACCATATTCCTAGTAAGAAGGAATGTAAGAAGAGCTGAGAAAATTCGAAAAAAGGACATTATATTTTGATCAGTTCAAGCTGCTAAAACTCGTAATAAATATAGCAGGTTTATATTCACTGACTTGTACAATATTTTGCTATCAAGTCATCTTAAAATATTTTGCTACAATATTTCACTCATTAAGGACATAAACTTAATGAGCGAAATTAGCAATATGAAAAATTAGATAAGTAATTAAATAGCCTCTACATCATATTAAATTACAATTGATTATACAGAAGTTACACTGATTGAACATAAATTCAACTACACTACAAGTGATGCATTAACATATATATTATATATATTGATGGTGTAAAAACCGATTTGCGTATAATTAGGTAAATTATAAAGTAATAACTGGTAAATCTCTATGACAAACATTAACTGATAACAAGACAAAAATAATAATCTATTATGATTTAAACTGTACTAATAATTAATTTAATAAAATGTGAATTATTTTGGTAGTATGATTTAAATCTTAAATGATTATTATGCATAAAAATGGGAAGAAATTCAAAAATAGCCAGATTTATAAGTGATCATTCAAAAATAGCCACTATTTCAAAAGTAATCGAAATTTAGCCACTTTTCATGTAAAGATGAACGTGAATGAAAATACTGTATAGAATCCAGAAAAATACTCTAGTATAATATACTGAAATTTCAGTATAATATATTGGAACTCCAGTATACGAAATTTAGCCAATTTTCATATAAAGATAAACCTGAATGAAAATACTGTTCAGAATCCGAAAAATACTCTAGTATACTATACTGAAGTTTCAGTATAATACACTGGAACTCCAGTATACTATACTGGAATTGTAGTATAATATACTGGTCCAGCATAATATACTAGAGATTGGAGCACCATATATTATACTGAAACTTTCCGCGTGTTGATGTTCTAGTATAATATGCTGGAAGTTCATACACAGGTGTATCGATCAGCATTAATATTATACTGAAATTTTCCGTGTTGCAAAAAAATAATAATTATTTTTAATAACTTTACAAATATTAATTATTTTAAGGATGATCGGTCCGACAAATAACTAATGCGTGCTATTTTTACATGAAAATTGGCAAAAAGGGGTCAACTTTTGGGCTGTTAAAGTTCCATAGTCCACAGTTATGAGGAAACCAAAAAAAGAGGGCCCCCTCAAAGAAAGTCCACAAAAGGAAGCAAAAGACAATAGAAACTGAACAGTGAAGCAAAGTCTATGGCATATTAATTAACCCTGCCCACTGCCCACTAACAATAATGCATAGCAAAGTTACCCAAATAATTCATATCTACATTATATTAACTCAAAAATTTATTCGAATCCAGGAGACTCTACAAGGATTCTGGAGATCGCATGTGGATCGTCCGATGATCCTTCTGGACAGTAAGCATCTTGGAATTTCAATCCAAAAGTCACCGTTGGATCTGATCGGATCAGATCAGCCTCAAATCAGGCCTAACTAAAGAAAAGGAGACCGCCCCCCCCACCCACTCCCTGTAAAAGTTAAAAACAAAAAGCTTTATAAAAAGCTTATGGACTCACTACTGGCCCAGATATTGGGCCCTACAAGTGACCTTATTGGACATGGGGGAGCCCATCATTGGGCCCACTAAACACCTTTTTGTCTGCAATGCATTCGCATGTACACATAGGAGCTACAGTCGGCGTGGATTTATACGCCTAATTGTGGAACATTTGAATTTATGGTCTTTTCGTAAATTATATATTTTGGGTAAATATTTTTTAAAATTGGCATAATATTAGACGTTGTCACCCATGTTTCAAGAAAATAAATGGTCTATTTGGTTGAATGTCAAGATCAAATTCCACTAGATATATTTTTTCTCTTTTTTTTTAATAGTGCACTCAATAGTTTTGATCTAAAATTTCGTATAAATTTAAATGTTTAAATATACGTATCCATAATGTCAGAGTACAAAAAAAAGTTAAAAATTTTAAACTTATAAATTAAAAATCCTAACTCCATCTCTGTGTGTAGAAGACGCGTTGGATGGAAAGAGGAAGAGAATATGTTCTTCTGTTGGTTAATGGGTGATAGTATACTCATAATTGACCAATCAATCCATCCTTTCATTGCGTATTAGACTAGATAAAGTAATGAACCAAGAAAAACGACAAAAATTTATTGAATAATAAAAAAGGAAAAAAAAAGGACTCACACCCATGATCAAAATATCTCACGATATTAATGACTCATGTTTTTAGTTCGAATTTAATTGTTCTTTAACCACTGTTACTAAATTAGGTTTCCATCATATATGTTGTTTACTATGCACACAACAACAATAACAACAACTATCCAGTATCGTCCCATAAAGTGGAGTCTAAAGGGGTAATATATAAACAGGCTTTATCCCTATCTGAAAGGGCCGAGAGACTGTTTCCAATCGACCATCGGCCCAGGGAAGGAAAGGAGGAACAAAAACAAAAGAGCATTAGTAACTCCAGCAGAAATCACATAAATAATTATCTAAACATAAGAACCATGGCATGCAATAATATCAAATAGTAACTACCATAAAGGGACATAATCCAATACACAAATCATCTATGGAGAGCCCTACCAAACCCCTCCCAACCCCAAGAAAGGAGTACGAAAAATTCTAGAAGCTCCTATCCTACAAAAATGATACTAGACCTCTAGACTTTCCTATCAATGGTCATGTCCTCGGTAATCTGCATTCTAGCCATGTCCTACCTAATCACCTCTCCCCAATACCTCTTAGGCCTCCCTGTGCCTCGACTCACACCGACCATTGCCAGCCGCTCATAACTCCTCACCGGGACATTAGGGCTTCTCCTCCGTACATGCCCAAACTACTTGAGTCTCGCTTCTCGCATCTTCTCATCCACTGGGGCCACCCTCACCTTCTTCCGAATAACTTCATTCTTAATCTTATTTAACCCGGCGAGCCCGCACATCCACCTGAGCATCCTCATCTCCGCAACCTTCATTCTCTCAACATGAGAGTTCTTCACCGGCCAGTATTCCGCCCCATACAATATGGCAGGTCTAACCACAGCTCTATAAAACTTCCCCTTGAGTTTCTGTGGTACTTTCTTATCACACAAGACTCCTGATGCAAGCCACCATTTCGACCACCCCGCTCCTATACGGTGAGTGACATCCCCTTCTATCTCTCTGTCCCTCTGAATCACCGACTCAAGATATCTGAAATTGTCCTACTTGGCGATGACCTGAGATCCAATCATGACGTCCCTGCCTACTTCGCTCGGCACTGCGCTAAACTTGCACTCCAGGTATTCTATCTTAAACCTGCTTAGCTTGAAACCCTTAGACTCGAGAGTCTGTTTCCATACATCTAACCTCTCGTTAACACCGACCCTCTGTCTCATCTATCAAGACTATGTCATCAGCAAATAGCATACACCAAGGCACATCCCCTGGAATATATCGGGTTAGGGTATCCATCACCAAAGCAAATAAGAGAGGGTTATTTTTTAAAAAAAAAAGGAAGAAAGAAGTAATTTCACCATGCACTACCATTTAAATGCAAAAAATCTAATCTCATAAGATGTTCTTCCCTTTCCTTTTGCTTCTGTTGTTCATTCAAGCGCGTACAAAAAATAAAAAATAAAATAAACTAAATATAAAAAAGCTTCTTTTTTTAAACTTTTGTCGTGGCTTTTCTACTGTTTCGTATAATTAAAAACTTGACATATGATAGTAAATTAAGGATTACAAGGCACTCATGTCTTTGTCAAGCTAATGGTCTTGCACTTTAATAATACTATAGAAAGTTGTCATGTCTTAATCATGCTTTATTTTAGTCATTAATAAATTTGTTTTGCTCTATGGTCATGGGTTTTATTAATTTTTAAAGAAGACATAGTCTGAACGGTTATTTTAAAAGGATCCAAACAAAAGTAGTGTAATCATTCAAGGATTTTTATGCTTAAGCTTTTCATCCAAATCATTATCACTTTACAACAATGATAACATAGTAAAGTTCATTTTATAGCAAAGCTGCATTTCGTTTTTTTTTTTTTTTACTTTGTAATTTTTAAAGGTCAAGGGGGCATAACCTTATATAGTTATAGCTGAACTGGAAAAAAATAGAAGAAACAAAAATTATGCACATATATATTGTACTAAAATCTGTACACTTACTCTTTTTTCCCCTTAGAATTTGGTTTTTTTCTCCAAAAATAATACTATGTTCGTCTTATGCTCTCTGTTTCCAAGTGCTCCTTACCAAAAAGCTCAAATTGTTCGGACGTGGGTTCAATATATTATGGGCATGCACACCTAACCGAAAAATCGCTCTAAACGAAAAACTTAAACTAAATCGATTAAAAAATTCGATTAAGTTTAATTTGATTTGGTTTAATATTGAGTAAAAAAATACCGAACCAAACTGATATATAAATATATAATTTTTATATATACTTTTAAGATTTTATATAGATTTTTCTTTAAAAAATATCTAGAAATATTTGAAATTATCTTGCGGATATAATATTTAATAGTATATGAAGTGCTCCATATTTATTAACCTTAAATAATGGATTGTATGATCACTTTCTCATTAAGTGTTACTAATTCGCCGATCTCTTTGTTCTTCCATATTCATATCATATTGTATGATCTACTAAATTGTTATATCTTTTTCGAATGTGAAGTAATTATTATTATTTAGGTATCATATTGATTTTTATGATTAATTACTAAATTCGTTTAACCTTGAAAGTGTACATCAACGAAACATTATTGTGAGATGACTAAGAAAATAACTATTATGTGTTACTAAGAAAATTCTCTCATAAGAATATTTTAATAGATAATAAGTTTGTCAATTTTTTATTTTTTTATTAAACATATATTTACTTATCAAAAATTTAACAAGATAAGATTGAAATAATATTTAAATAACAAAAATCCGAAAATCCTCACAAAATTGAACCAACTCAAACCGATATAATTGGTTAGGTTTGGTTCTGATAAAAATCGAACTAACTCGGCCCATGTACACCCGTACATATATACCCGACTAACAAAGGAGTCAAACCCTAGTTTTCTTTTTAGCTTCTTTGTGCTATTGGTAGAGGCAGACCATTTTATACATACATACACACACACACACACACACACACACACACACTATATATATATATATATATATATATATATATATATATATATATATATATATATATATATTTGTGTGTGTGAGAAACCTTATAAAAATAGTACTATGAATATTAAATATCGAATTTACACTCTCAAATAACTCAGAACGTCGATGTTAACTCATTGAGTTTTAAACTTTAGATCCGGATATATAAAACCCATACCCTTGATATATATAAGAAAACTTTGTAAAATATTTTTTTTCCATGTTAGTGTCTGTACTAGCTAGCACCATGGATAGTGCGTGTCACCATTTTACAGCAAATAATATGCCTCATGAATTGGTAGGGGAAGGGTCTTTAAAGTTAAAGTGTTTTTTTTTCTTTTTCTTGGTAGGTGGTGGGGGAGGGGAAAATGAGGGGACAAATTAAAACACAAAATCAATTTGAGTACAATTTACACAAGACTCCATTGATATATAGTGCTGAAAAGAAATATAATGTTGCAAGGCAAAGGGGATAACACTTAGAAATCAGCCAACCTCATGTTTCTTACAAGTGGATGAGGGTTCGACTTTACATTTAGCATCACCTTATTCTCTCTAATTTTCAACAAGACATGTTAATAAAAGGATGACAATCCAGATTGACAAAGTTATGAAAGTGAAAGCACTGTAACATTTCATTCAATCATGCAAAGCATCTCCCATTAAATTTTTCTATCTTTTGGAATATTACGAAAATCAAACCAACTTTTTTACGTATAAATTTCTAATGACGTCAGGGGAACTCCTGAGAAATATTCTCACTCAAGTTTGATAATGACCTTTAATAATGATAAATATTTTTAAAAAAAAAATTATAATAATGTTGTTCGGGTCAGCTCGCACATCTCGGCTATTCTAATGAGCACTTGTTACCTCCTAATTGTATCTGGATAACTCCGTCCTCCGAGATTTAGGTAGATGAGAAGAGATCATCTAACATTTCTGTCTTTGCTCAAATATAAATCCTTGTTTTTCATATTGTTTAGCCAATTCATTAATCGCTAGGTCATATATGGTGGTACATTTAATCACGATAAATATTATTATTAAGAAATAAAAGCAAAAAAGAAGATATTAACAATAGTATAACAACATTCATAAACGTGATTTAGGAAATAAAGTATGAAGAAATGAATAGTGGAAAAAAGTCAAGTACTTAGGAGTTAAGGTTCGTAAGTAGATGGGACAGATGGAGGTGGAAAAGGAAGAGAAGCTTGAAAGATACAAAAGCAAAGGGGGGTTGGGTTGAGATTCTGAGTTGTGATTAATACCACTCATGAAGAAAAAGATATGTCATGCATGGCACCATTACTCTCCCCCAAAAGAAAAGGCGCAAAACAAAAGGATTTGAAACAGTAGTTGTGGAGGTGATTCAGCCATGCTTTTATGACTCATCAATACCTACTTTTTTTCTCCTCTTTTTCGAGCTAATTTTATCCAAGATCATTAAACTTTATATTTGTTACTCTAAGTTATTTTTCTTTTTTACGTAAAAATTATTTAATTTTATGTTCATTACTCAAAAATAATTTTTTTCTTTTTATTTTGCAAAATTATTTTACTTTGATCTAGATATCACACCTTTGTGGATCACATTTTCACTCATTC